>WOUH02000006.1:6267124-6287670 GCA_009936405.2 Stevia rebaudiana
ATATATAGGGGAGGGTTCAAATGAAAACCACTAAAAGTTGTGAAAACTACTACATACCAAAGAATTTTGATTAAAAATTTTCTTCACAATTATTATTTATAAGATTTAAAAGATAGAAAAAAAAAATGTATGTCACGTTTTTACATGTATGTACATATATGTAAATCATACTATATACGTACATGAAATATACAAGTTACATATATGTAAAATACGATCTACATATATTTTTTTTTTTTTTTTTTTTGTTTTTTACATTTTCAACCTTATAACTAAAATTCATGAAAAAAAAAATTTGAATAAAATATCGGTTGATAGTAGTTTTCTCGGTTTTTTACATTTTCAACCTTATGATTTCATGAAAAAGTTCTAAGTGTTGATTATGTAACCACGTGTAATACACGAGTTTTAAACTAGTATTATAATGTATCTTTACAAATTTATCAGGCAATTAAGTTTCTTAAGAGTATATCAATAAAATCTAGTTATAATCTCTAAATTTGTTTAAATACATTATAATCCATCCATATATGAATAACAACTAATTATAATCTTTAACTCACATATGACATATGATCACACGGGAAAGGTTCATTTGAGAACCATAAAAAAAGGGGAACTAGGGAACACTTGTGCACCGTTAATTTTTAGTACAAAAAATACCCCATTCAAAAAATCTAGTACGAAAAAAAAGCAGTACAAAAAAAATCCAGTATAAAACAATCCATTACAAAAAAAAAATTCCAATATGGAAAAAAATCCAGTACAAAAAAAATCCATTACAAAAATAATCAATGCCTTATAAGTGTTCTCCAGCTATATCTTTTTTCCAATAAACTTTTCTCTTTATCATATTGTTAAAAATATTAGTTTTCATGACAGCTAATGTCTAATGTATAAACATGTGTTATAAATGCTAGGTACACTTATTGATATATTCATATAGTACTATCAAAGCCATCAATAACACATGTCAAACATAATTTAACGTGGAAAGAATATAAAGACCTAGAAATTGATATATGGTTTTACTGTATAGATCTGGTCAACTCACCCAACTAAATATACAGGTATTGTATTCTTTAAATAAAAATACATGAAAAATTAGATTTAAATAATTCATACTTTGATGGTTTGACTACTGCCAGTCCCACCTTCAATACTGTCCCCCACCAGTCCCTACTTTTGACCTATTTTCCAACACCAGACCCCCATCAGATATACACTAACACCGTTAAGTCTTACAGAACTTTGACTGCTATTTTCACCCACTTAAACTCCGAATCACGAGTTGGTCAAGAAGAGAAAGTTGTAGAGCTCGTCGAGGGGAATCGATTAGTGTGATTATCTCAACTTGGCCGGAATTTTGACCGGAACCATCGTCGGACCACCGTGTCTCAACCGTCGGACCACCGTGTCTTTGCGGAATATTAACGGCGTTAGTGTATATTTGACGGGGGTCTGGTGTTGGAAAATAGGTCAAAAGTAGGGACTGGTGGGGGACAGTATTGAAGGTAGGACTGACAGCGGTCAAACCATCAAAGTATGGACTATTTAAATCCAATTTTCCTAAAGAAAAAAAGTAGATCAAAATAGTAGGAAACCGTTTTAAGAAAAAAACCAAATCAAAACAGTTATTAGTTTTGTTATATTGTTATTTTTTTATTTCTTTTCCTCACTTGTAAATTAACTCTAAATTTTATAAACAAACCAAACAAACATGAACAAAACCTGATAGTTTGTTTAAATTTACCAAAAGAACAATCTAATGTGAATATTTAAATGAACAAGGGTTTCTTGTCCATGGTCACGCGTTAAGAAAATAAACGTGTTGTGTTCATTTGTTAGTAGTATAACATTTTAATTGAACAAAATTCATCAACAAACACAACTACATGATCACCAGTCAAAAGCTTAAAAGCTTAAGAAAGATATCCAGTTAGATTATAAGATACGATTATCAAGATTAGGCTTCAGATTCCCCGTTGGACTTGCCTGGGTTCAATGATATATAAATCTTGATTGTTTAGTTAGTGAAATAAACAAACAAATATAAATGATTAAATAAACAAACATAATCAAACATTAATAAAAGAGGATAAGTGAACACACAAACTGAAAACCGGCTATTGATAAAATTGAAAAACGATTATCACATGGAAAGAAAAAAACCTTAGTTTTGGGGGTAGAGCCACATTAGCCAAATCGGTCTTAGACTCTATCCCATTGTATTATTTGTCTTTGTTTTGTACACCATCACAGGTTCTTAAATCAATGGAGAACATTAGAAGAAGATTTTTTTAGAGAGAGACGATATCGAGTAAAAAAAATATCATGGGTTTCATAGAAGAGATTGATGGACTAAAAAAAGTGGACTCGGAATTGGCTCGATCAATGCACTAAATCTTGGCTTATCTATAAAGTGGTTGTGGCGATTAAAGGTGGAAAGCAACAGTATATGGGTAAAAGTTATCAAGGCGATTCCTTATTCTCAAAGAAGTTGGCCTTCATTCCCTTGTAAAAAGACTAAAAGACTATATGTGGACCGTGGAAAATCATAACAAGGGTAATGGAAGACGTAAAGCATTTTGATTTGAACGTGGCTGAAAATATTGTATGCAAAGTTGGCAATGGCTCCGAAGTATTATTTTGGTTCGATAATTGGACTGGATCAGGCCCATTGAAGATAAATTCCCTTTCGTATTCTAAAACAAAAGAATATAAATTTTGTTTGGTTAAGGACCGAGTAGTGGGTAATTCCGATTCACGGTTAATAAAATGGGAGTGAACAAAGATCCGGGGCACACAATGATGTTCAATCTCATAAATCAGTGTAAGTTCATTATGCAATCTATTAGCTTGAATGAAGTAAAGGTAGTATGGGGCTAGGGTGAAAACGGGAATGAAGATTTTACTGTCGAAAGTGTGCGAGAGAAGGTTGAAGCTAAGTCACTCCCTTTTGATGGATATCATATCCCATAGTTAAAATGGGTTCCCTTCAAAGTCAATGTGTTCGTATGGCATGCAAGAATGAATAGAATTCCATTAAAGATGTGGTTAACTAAACGTGGAATACCCTTGATCCGTTATGTTCCTACTGCGGGTCTTTCCAAGAAACTGCAAACGATTTGTTACTTAGATGTAGATTAGCGATCAACGTATGGGATGACGTTTTTGAATGGTGCAAAGCACCGAAAGATCTACTAGTTACGGTAAAAGATATTGTGTGCACGACTCATGACCATTTTCTAAAGCACATAAAAAGCTATTACATGCCATTTTCGTGTCATCAATTTCGTGTATATGGAAAGCGAGAAACGAAAGAGTATTAAAAAACCGAACTATGAAGAAAAAAGAAATCTTGGATAACCTAAAATTAAATTCATTCTTATGGAAAAATTAATTCATTCTTATGGAAAAAAGTAGAGGAAAATCCAAGGGATTAGAATGGGAACCATGGTGTAAATTTTCGTTTTAAATCCTGTAATGTAATATTTTTACTAGCTTTTTCTAGCTCATTTTAATGAAAAATTTGTTTAAAAAAGTGAACACACAAACACATATAAATAAACGTGAATAAGAGCACTCACAGTAGATCCTGCATTTTATGTGAGAAGGGCTTCCTGAAATTTGATGTTTGGTGTAGGTGGTTGTGAGTAAGAATAAAAAAAAACTACTGTTCACCCCTATATTTGGTGAAAAAATATGAAGATATGGATTTTAGTGGAGGGGGGAAAAAATGATGATCTTATTTTAATAGTTTTAAAATAGTTGTAAGTGAATGAGAGAGAAAGAGATAATGATAAATGTATAAAAATTATTATTTAAAAGTAAATTGCCAAAATGGTCCCCCTGGTTTGCTGATATTTCACTATCGGTCCTTAAATTCATAAATTACCTATATGGTTCCAAACATTTGACCATTTGTAACACATATAGTCCTTATGGGCCATATGTGTTACAAATTAACATGCGTTTGAGCAAACGTTTTATGTGTTTGACCAAACTTTTTCGTATCACATGTAGTTCGTATGGACTATACATGTGTTACAAATGGTCAAAAGTTTGGGACTATATATGTAATTTGTGAAACCTAGGACTAAGAGTGAAATATCAACAAACCACAAGAACCATATCGACAATCTCATTATTTAATTAGAAAAAGTACAAATATGAATGGGAAAGTCACTATGAATGCTCTAACGAACATAAAGAAACGTTCACGCACACTTCTATAAACAACTTCCAGAGAGAAGCGTACGAGGTCTTCGTCCATCACGGCCATCCTCCAAGAGTGCGAGACAACATGACGTAAATAAATAAACAGCATATTTTTATTAAGACTAATTAAACCATTAGGCTGTGTTCTCGAGTTCACTTAAGGAGAGAAAAGAAAATAAATGGAAGGAGAGTAGAGGAAAAGAAATGAAATGAAAAGAAAGGAAACGAATGGAAAGCTTTTCTTCCAAATCGGAAGGAAAAGAAACTTAAAGAATTTTGCATAGTTTTCCTTCCCTTTTCTTTTCATCCTTAAGTGAAACTCGGGATCACGACATATTTTATTTCCTTTCATTTTTTTTTTCGTTAAATAAAACTCAAAAACACAAACAATTTTTTATTTTCTCAAGCAAATACTATTCCTCTACATTTCCAAATTCCAACTTAAAACCCTACACAGCGGAGTTAAAACTTAATACCTAAAACCCTCTTGTCCCAAACCCCATCTCAAGTTTCTCTTCAATGGCGGTCCTTCAAACTCTACGTACCTACGAGCTTCGTCTTCTTCGTTGTTCAATTTCAAACGATCAAATCCTTCCTCCTTCTCAGATCTCAATCATCTCCAATCCCGTTCAAACTTCAATTCAAACCCTTCTCCAATCAATCGAATCAGGCCAATACTCCAAATCCTTAGCCTCCTATACCGGCCCCTTTCTCCTCAATCTCAATCACTCATCTTCTTCATACTCCGATTCAATCACAAACTGTGTCAATTCATACTTAATCGCAGAAAACAGCGATGCGAGCACCGAAGAAAGAGCATTTCTTGTATTTCTCGTAGCAGTTTCGGCCTTTTTAGCTTTCGTACAGTCTAACGTCACCGGACCACCGGAAACACTGCCTCCGTTGTTCGCGAATACAGATCAAAAGGAGCTTGAAGTTTGGGCGCGTAATGAAATTATGTCAACTGGCTCTGATTTGTTAGGTAACTTTTCTAATTTGGAATATATCGTTGTCGCTAAGTTGCTGCTGTTGAAAGTTAGAGATCATTTGCAAGAAATCGAGAACAATGTTGTTTTTCCGACGAGTTCATTATGGTTAGCTAGATTGTTACTGGTTCAACAGAAGCTTCTTGATGGTCATTCTTCAGTTCTTTTTAAGAAATTGAAAAACGTAACCCCTGAGATTTTAGCTCATTTGGGTGATTTAAAGAAAGTTTCAATGTATTGGATGGAAACAGAGGAATCGACCTTGTGTGATATTGTATCTATTGTTCACTTAGAATTGGGGATTATTGATTTTAGATATGGATATGTTGATTCTTCAAAGTTGCATTTTGGTTCAGCTGAAAAAGCATCTGGACTTTCACTTTCTGTTAGTGGTGCAATGGGTTTCCGAACCGTTCATCAAGTGGATCCAAAAGCACAACTTCGTCTTTTGGTTGATAATTTAAATTCTAAAAACAACATTTCTGATGTTAACGGTTCTGTGGTTAACAAAGATCATCAAGTTCATGAAGCATCTGATGTGTTGTTGACTCCTATATTTTTGGAACCCAACAATGAACGTTCTGTTAGTTTGAATCCAGACCAGCAAGCTTTGATTTTGGCACAATGTTTATTAATTGAAAAAAACACGCCACATGATGAAATGCAGAGGTGGGATATGGCTCCATATATAGAGGCGATTGATTCTCAACCATCATCTTTGTTCATTATTAAATTTTTCTGTGATTTGTTACGTGTAAGATGGGAGAAAACTCGCGGTAGAACCAAAGAACGCGCTATTTTAATGATGGATAAATTGGTTCAAGGGGTTTATGATTCTGTACCTAAAGTTGCAGAAAGAATATGTTATTGTTTCGGTGTTGATTTGCCTACGATTCCGTCTCTTCGCAAGGAATATGCAGATCTTTTGGTTAGTTGTGGGTTAATAGGCGAAGCTGTGAAAATCTATGAGAATCTTGAATTATGGGATAATGTGATCTTTTGTTACCGTTTATTAGAAAAGAAAGCTGCTGCTGTAGAACTGATTAACACCCGTCTTTTGGAACGACCAAATGATCCAAGATTGTGGTGTTCGTTGGGTGATGTTACAAACAATGATTCATGTTACGAGAAAGCATTGCAAGTTTCGGAAAATAAGTCTGTAAGGGCAAAACGGTCACTTGCACGCAGCGCATACAACAGAGGGGAATATGAAAAATCAAAACTTTTATGGGAATCTGCGATGAGTTTGAATTCTTTGTATCCGGATGGATGGTTTGCACTTGGTGCAGCCGCTTTGAAGTGTCGAGATGTGGAAAAAGCGTTGGATGCGTTTACACGCGCGGTTCAGATTGATCCCGATAACGGAGAGGCGTGGAATAATATCGCGTGTTTGCATATGACGAAGAAGAGAAACAAAGAGGCGTTAATCGCGTTTAAAGAAGCGTTAAAGTTTAAACGTGAGAGCTGGCAAATGTGGGAGAATTACAGTCAGGTTGCAGTCGATAATGGCAATTTCAGTCTTGCATTGGAAGCTACCCAGAAAGTGTTGACTTTGACCAACAATAAAAGATATGATGTTAAGTTATTAGATGATATAATGCTTGAAATCGAAGGGAGAAACAAAAACAGTGATCATGTGGATTCTGTTGTAAATGGTGTTGGTGAATTAGGGTTAGAAAAAAGTCGAGAAACCGAGCAGTTAACTGATTTAATCGGTAAGATTTTACAACAAATTGCTAAAAGTGGAAGCGGTGGAGAGATTTGGGGGTTATTTGCAAGATGGCATAAACTGAAAGGCGATTTGTTGATGTGTTCAGAAGCTTTATTAAAGCAAGTTAGATCATATCAAGGATCTGAGTTATGGAAAGACGAAGAACGGTTCAAGAAATTTGCATGCGCTTCATTAGAATTATGTAAAGTTTATATGGAAATCGGGTCAAATAATGGTGGGCGAAGAGAATTTCATGCAGCAGAGATGCATCTTAAGAGCACTATTAAACAGGCTGCTTTGAGGTTTTCAGAGACCAAAGAATTTATCGCGCTTCAAACTTTTCTTGAAAAGTTGCAAGCGGTTTTGAAGGCGAATTCGGTTTCTTCTGCGTAGAAGATATTGATTTTGAGTTTGGAGTCTTGACTTCGTGAATCAGATTCAGTTTGATTATTATTAGATTGGGGTTGTTAGTGGTTTGTATGTGAGATTATATAAACTCAGGTTGATCTTGATTCTATTTATACACACTTTCTAACCATTTTACGGATATTGTTATTGTCACTGGTTTATGATCTTATTGTTCATTTACCAAAATCGTTTTGTTTAATTTAGTTTTTATAATAGCAAAATGTTAACATCACAAGAATGATTTTACACAGTTAAGTGTATCAAAATCTTTCTTTTGGCATATACTCTTTCTTCAAGCCATATGTAGCATTTGTAGTTTTTACACTTAGCAATTTAAGTTATCTTTCTATAACTAACTATCCCTACATTCAATATTATATATGTATAGAAATAAATAATAAATATTCCATAAATAAGAAACGAGCCAAGCATGATCTTTTGAAATAGATCTCGTTTATACCCTTATATAAAAGCAATACTTTTGTGCAAAATACTTTTAAATAACATGGGTTTGTCATCTGTTATACTACATCTAACAACATTTTGCATGCGAATATAAAGACTAGAACAATATGGTTTGAGATGATTACCAAACTTGTGAACCACAAGCTTTCAATTAAGGATCAATATCTGAACACCCTGAAATTCACATGACAAAAAATAAGTCAATTTCACATGATTGATGAGTGTTTGTACTCGAGAAAAGATATTTTTTAACCGCGTCTTATCGATAATGATGGACTGTTAATAAACATACCTGTAAACAACTGAATGGAAGCACTTCCCATATCCCTGAGATGGCTTCAAAAGTATTTACACGCGTTTGGATCGCTAATCTAGTCATTACGTTAATCTCCTAAAAGGCAGAGCGGTTGTCGCATACTCAGCTCCGCTTTTAGTGATGGAAACTTCTCCAAATTATGCGACTCGCTTAAAATCGTCTGCAATTACCACTCGTATTCATACATCAACCAACCTTATTATTTATTAAAAAAGAGTAAACAGCAGTTTTCGTCCCTGAGCTTTGCAACAATTAACAGTTTCAGTCCATCCATAACATTTTTCGTCCCTAATATTTCAAGTCTTAACAGTTTTCGTCCCTAACATTTCAAATCTTAATAGTTTGCGTCCCTAACGTTTTCAATTTCTAACGTTTTTTGTTAAGGTTCAAGGACGAGAACAGTTAAGACATGACACGTTAGGGATGAAAACTGTTAAGGGTGGACTGAAACCGTTAATCCTTGCAAACCTCAGGGACAAAAACTGCAGTTTACTCTTAAAAAAAAGACTATTTAAGTTTTCAAAGTCTTAGGGAATTTGGAATGATTACCAGTGCAGCAAGGTGTGCTTCTTGAAGGATATTTCCGTCAATTTCCAATCTGGCAACCGGAAACTCGGGGAGATGACCCGACTGCTTCCTTCCAAGCAAATCCCCGGGCCCACGTGATATAAGATCCATGTTCGCCAGATGAAAACCGTCTGATGATCTTGCAAGCACCTCTAACCGACCCAAACCGCTTGTCGTTGAAGACAAAAGTACACATTTTGACTTGCGGGCCCCACGGCCAACACGTCCCCTAAGTTGGTGCAATTGAGCGATCCCAAATCTCTCAGCGTTCATCACAATCATCATAGAAGCTTCCGGAACATCGACACCGATCTCAATGACTTGAGTTGAAAGAAGTATTTGTGTCTCTCCAGATCGAAACCGCTTCAACGCGTCGTCTTTTTCATCGCTTTTCATTCTCCCGTGCAACAACCCGCAATTGACCCCTTCAAATTTGTTTGATATTACTTCCAGGTCAGCAGACGCGCCACGAAGCTGAGGTAGTTGTTCTGATTGTTCAATAATTGGGTAAACTATATACACTCTTCCTCCTGATTCTAATTCTTCCTTCATCATCTGCAACAATTAAAAATATTAAAATATGCTGATTTTTATTGATCAAGTAATAATTACCTGATAAACTTTTTCAAAACCAGTTTCGTTTCCTTCAACTGCAAACGTATCAATAGATTTTCTCCCAGGAGGTAATTCAGTTATCTGCAACTCAGTTGAACAAACCGATTAGCAGTTCGAAATCGGATAATTACACAGATGGTCCCTGTGGTTTGTGCAAAGTAACTGGTTGGGTAATAAGGTTTGTTCTTTCATTTTTGTAACAAGTTTCTGTATCAAAGCAACCTTCCGTTAACATTTCTGTTAAATTAGGGTGAAATGAACAAAATACCCTTTGACTTTTTAAATAGTGAAAAAGTCAAAGGGTTTTTTTAACATTTAAAAATAAAAAGCTAATAAAAAAGGAAGCAATATCATACTTGTGTGAGAGACATATCTCCATACAAAGCTAAAGCAAGAGTTCTTGGAATTGGGGTTGCAGTCATAGCAAGAACATGTGGGGCCATACTTATGTCGCTTTTCGAATTTCCATTTAAATCATTTTCAACCAATTTGGAAGCTACTGAGTTACAGAATAGCTGCAAGATTTCAGAAACAAAATATTAATATATATATATACATATATATATATATATAGGGGAAGGCTCATTGGGGAACTTTAAAAAAATGGAGAACCGGGAAACCATATGTTTCACATGTGAAAAACACATAAAAAACCCAGTTTCACATGCGAAAATAACTTTTTATACATTAACTTTTCGGAGCTTTTACATATAAACATAAGCACAAGATGTTCAAAAAAATTGAAAAATAAATTCCAAAAAATGCTTAAAAAAACTTCTTTTTCTAAAAATGATTTTTTTTTTGTTAAAACGGCATCTTGATGTGTTTATATGTAAAAGCACCAAAAAATATGTAAAAAGGAGTTTTTTCGCATTTGAAACACATGGTTCCTCGGTTCCCCAATGACCCTTTCCGTATATATATATATATATACATATATATATATATGTGTTTTTTAAAGATGAGTAAAGAAAAAGCACCTTGCTATTAAAGCGACCTCTTTGGATGACACCAAATCGGTGTTGTTCATCTACAACAGCAATCCTTAAAGAAGAGAATCCCACCTTATCAGCAATTAAACTGTGGGTCCCAATCACCAACGCGATTTCTCCACTTTGCAAACCCTTTTAACAATATTCACTCATTTAACAAACAAATCAATGATGAACACTAGATGTTTACATCAACCGTCGATCTGAATATATTAAAATATTGACAATCATACCTCGCGAATTTGGCGTCCCTTTTTTGCAGGAGTTGAACCTGTTAGCAAAGCAATAGACGGTTTGCAAGGTACATCTTTTATATTTTCTAGCAAATTAAGAAGGTGATCATGATGTTGGATTGCAAGCAACTCAGTTGGTACCATGAAAGCCGCCTAAAAATTTATCACAAAAAAAAAGGATTCTGTAAACTTTATCAAAAAAATTACCAATTAAAAGATTATATGGTAATAATAAATAAATAAACAAATAAGTAAATAAATAAACCTGATATCCTGAACCTATAACCTCCATGCATGCCAAAAAGGCAACCACGGTTTTCCCACATCCCACATCTCCCTGCAAAGAGAAAATATGTTAAAATTGAAATTCTACCATTAAATAATTTACAAATTTTACTCAAACTGAGACCTGCAAAAGTCGATTCATTGGGACTTGACGTTTTAAATCCCAAATGATTTCTGAAACAGCACTTAATTGACTAGAAGTTAATGAATATGGTAAAGCTTCAAGAAACTGTTTGGTTAAAGTGCACCAATCTTCAGCAACAACCGTGTTTGTTGTAGGGTTTCTGTACTTTTCTAACAAACCATCTTTCTCAATTCGTGTACCAACTCCTTCAAGCATTTGAAACAAACGAGCTAACTGTTATGTATTTAAACTGTCAAAATCAAAATAAATAAAAAATATTGAAAATATAGTATTGTTAGATTAAAGCAGCTTACTTGCAGGTAGAAGAACTCATCGAATATAATCCTTTTGCGAGCTAAATCAGCTTCTCTAAAATTTGTTGGTTGATGAATCCCAATATATGCCTACCAATTGAAAAAGATAGAATCATGTTATAATAATGAATCTACATGGTATCTAGATTAGATAACTAGATTTTTATATACATTTAGGTAGAAAAAAGATTTTTTTTTTTTTTTTAATTTGATAGACTTACATCACGAAGGGTTTTCAGTCCAAACATCTGAAGAATATTATTTGGAATAGGATCTATGTCAGGAGGCAATGCATCAAGAACACTGGAAAACATAAATGAGCAAATGAATATGGTTACAAAATATGAAGAAAACATTTATAGTAAAAAAGGTTAAATTGATATAGAACCATTGGATATCATGTTTAGTACCATAATAACATATAAACGTCTGATCCTGACAAACTAATATAACCATACGGAAAATAATAATATTTAGTATATATATAACTGACTGTAGGAATGAAAAGATGTAAATCAAAACCTTGTAATAATGTCACCAAGAAACTTTGGATTTAAACCGCCTTTTGAAGGATATATTGGATATGGTCTCCCTTCAGCACATGCAGATTCATCATCATCATCTCGGATAAAATCCAAACTATATTCCCTAATTTCATAATGATCTTTGGTACGCATACTTTTCACCTAAATTATGAGAACACGAATATAAAAAATAAATTATTTTTATTTTTTGCACCACCTTTAAAAGAAAGAAACAAACTAATATATGAAATGCAGGTACTTATTAACTAACCTTACCACTGACACATACAATGTCTCCTACTTTCTGCTTCTCTTGAAGACTCATCAAAAAAGGTTGATACGTAAACCGGGTCCCACGAAAAAATTTCTTTAAGTGCAAATATATTGTTCTTTTTGTCCCACTATTATTTTCAGAAATCATACATGCAGAAGATGAACCATTATCTGCAACCTCACAACTAACAACCACCTCAAGAAATGATAAAGAACAGGTTGCCTTTATTCCCCTACATTTCAAAATCATATTACAAAAATTAAAAAAATAAAATAAAAGATTTTGATATCACATATAGTATTTATGCAGACTTCATCAAACCAATATATTGTACAAAAATAAATAAAAAAATTTACTAATAAAAAGACAAACTCTAACCTAGAAGATTTAACTTTTCCAATAAATATCAAGTATTGTCCATCATTGATTGTATTTTGTGCATTTTGTAGGTCAGCATATGTTCGCGGGAAATGACTCAACAACTTTCGTATCTGCAAACCAGCAAAATTAAATTTAGGCGGTGAATAATAAAGAGTACAAGTTCCTTCATGAAAAAGAAAATAAAAACAAAAAAACAAAAAGAAAAAACCAACCGTATGAAAACCACAGTTTTCCAACTGAATACATTTCTTCTTGCTTAATGCAGGTACACAACCGATAGATTTATCAAGAATTAACTCAAACGGTGCAGTAGGATCATCAGCAACACAATTAACATCTAATTTATCTTTATTTTGGGATTTAATAAACGATGACATGTCAGAAGAGCTTTCTTCTTTTGAATATGAAGATTTCCCATTTTGGATCTTGGATGGAGAACATGTGGGACCCAGATTATCTTGATCTGATATACTTTCAGTTTCATAAGAAGAAAAATTATTAAAATCATGAGCCACTGACACACGTGAGTCATACAACATATCAGGGTTTATGAGCTTTGTACCCCTATGAATATCTGTATTCAAAATGGTATCCTTATCAGAGTCATCTGAAGTTCCATCATACAATTCTATTGGATTAGATTGCCCTATTATGATCGATGGAAATTGTTTCCGAATTAAAGATGCATCAAAATCATCTTTTTCTTCATCAATGTATTCTTGAAAACCATCATGACACATAGCAGGAGATACCTACCAGAAATTGAAATAATATTTACATTAGTTTTACTAAAAAAAAAAAACTGGAACGAAGATTGTTTGATGAGTAATGAGTACACACCTTTGTGAACAATTTCCGTTGGTCCCACCTACTTGATCTACCATAATTATCTACTAAGTGAAAGATACTATTTGTCAATCTATGTTTATACGGAAAGAAATATTTTGAGATATTGCACAACAGAAGACCATTAAACCTGCAAGAATTCAATAGATTAAAACTCTGCCATAATTACTCTGTTTAATGCTTAATCCCAGAGATTACAAGATGATTGTCATTAGTGTAAATGTACCTCATTTTTCTACCCAAAACATGTTTATATCCTCGTGCAGCTTGCAAAATATTTGCACGTATGAAGCATCTTTCACTTAAACACTGCATGCTAAATTTTTCTTGATTAGAGAAAGAAAATAATTTGATTCAGTCTACTAATAGGAAATAATTAAATGCAAGCAAAAGCTACCAATAACAAGAACAGATAACATGAACCCAGAAATAAAATACTAACAGAAAATCATGATTTTAGCAAACTTATGGGTGTTAATCTGTTGATAATGAAAGTATAATCTGGTAATTAAAACCAATACTAATTTGAATGCAATATCTGTGTAACTCATGAAAGCCATCATTAACAATGGATTCTTGGAAAGTGAGAATGAAACCACTTGCGGCATTGGGTATGAATATTTGACTAAAAACACACAAATAAGTAAATAACACGGTTTACAGATTGAACATATGATATAGCTCATGATGATAAACCGCAATATCATACAAATAATGTTATAGACATCTATTTCCAACCGATTAGCAATGAAAGAACTCACCTTCGGATCCTTTTAAGCAATAAACAGATTAATTATTACACATTGTTGAACTAATACTTCAATTAATATTGTCGTCTAGATGTTGCATCTATATTCATATCAGGTTGAAATCATTCTAACCAAGCGACCCATATCTAAGTGTAAATTGGGGGAAATAAACATATAATCCAATTACCATGTAATTCGTCATAAGTGTAAATTAGGGCAAAATGTAAAAAAGTAAAAACTAATAAGAACACCATAGCATATTGATACATCGTATATACGGGAATCGGTAATAGACAAATGTAAGCATGGAAGAATGATTATTACAAATTGTAAATACACAAACATTATCAGGTAAGATGGAAACGATGATCAGTTTAATAACAAAGATTCTCACATACAGTTGCAATTATGAAAAGGGACGAAATTTGCAGGTTTCTTCTTTAAAGCCTAACAATGCGTCTACTGATAATCTATAACACTTCAAGACAGAAGCAATAACTTACGGATTACACATATAATCTTAATACTATCGTGATTAAGGTAATCAAAAGGCGAAAATCAATGAAACCTTGCAAGCCCTGATTTGAATCATATTTTCCCGAACACTGATTCAGAGAATTGAAACATTTCCTGATAATCTAAGTTGATTGTAATACGGTAAAAGAGATTATGGAAGGGAATTGGGTCGTTTTGGGGGCATTTTTTTTTATATATTGATTGTTAAATAGCTATTTTTAATGATTTAAACTTAGTCAACGATTTTTAACGTGTTTTAGCGAATCCTAATTTCAGTCAAAAATATTTTTTTGTGATTTCAATATCGTCATTTTTTACTTCTTGTCGTTTCAGTTTAGAACACTAACTCCTGTTTTTAAAGGTAATGTAGTTATAAACATTTTTATGATGAGTGATTTATTAAATATTTTAAGATTTGAGAAAAATCTATAGCGATTTCCATTCCACATGATACTTTTGGATGAGTACTTTTAGATGGTAACAGAGATGATCTTATGATGCCAAGAATAGTATTAACTCATATCATCATGTGTGCATGTAGACATGTAGCTAAGTTGAAACCAAAAAAATCAAACCGAAACAGAAAAAGGTCAAAAAATTCATAGCTAAGTTGAAAAGGAATATGCTTGTATTTTTTTAATGTGATTTAGGCGTAATAATTTACATACTCCGCTTGTTTCTCCAACTTTTCATCATATTTGCATGCTCGTAAAAGTCGATTTTCTTTAAGAAAAAATTACTCAATTTTATTTTAATATGCTACAATCCATTAAACTAAAATACACTTGAAATAATATACTACAATCCTTGAACTTAAATAAAACACACTCTGAAAATCAATGGTCCTAGTATGCTACGATCAATTAACTTGGTAGCAATATACATTAAATCAGCAACAAACGCACTTATTAGTAAAATTATGTTTTGTTGACAAGGTGATTGACACATAGACTTTTTTACCTATGTGAAAGCCTATCTCATAAATTAAACCGTCTTCGATAAAAATTCATATTATAAGACTGCAATTCTGTTGACCATGGCATTTGTACACTTTGAAACCTCATCATAAGATTTTGAAAGCTTTTAAGATAGCAGATTATTTGTGAGATAAAGGTCTACAAAAATATGCATTATAACGAGTTCATGGACCCTTACAAGACACACATATACCTCTATTAATAAATCTGCTCATTTCTATAAACTTACTATGCTTTTGTAATCAAGTAAATATAGCTCTACAGTCGTGAACAACTTAGGTTGTAATTCTTTTTCATGATAGCACTCCCTTTTTATTGATTCAAATCACCATCTCAAAAATAATAATAATAATTATTATTATTATTATTTGAATCATAGTATCAATATTTTTCATTATGCCAACTCAAAGGATCTAATATCTTTTGCCAAATCATGTGAAAATCGCACACTTGTACACTACAATACTCTCAAAATTCACTCAACTTCATCAATTCATCATGAAACACCCACAATGAATTGTTCATTTGTATAGAATCAAAATAGCCAATTATCAGAAAGTTGCTCTTAAAAAAAAACTTGCAAGATTCTCATCATTTAAACCATGCAAAAACAAGATCTTTCAAAACTTGACCAACAATAAATAATATCAGGATCATTCTAATTTAACTTGTTACAAATGATCATAATTCATAAGTACATGTTACTACAAGGTAGCAGTGTTCAAATAACAAAGCTTGAATTCAGTAAAACAACAGATAGCAGCACACATAAATTATCAAAGTTCTACAATAGCAATACAATATTACATATTTCAATTTATATTAGATTTTGTCAAATTCTTGATGATACATAAATCAAGAACTTAGTGCTGCTAGCTTTTGTGACAGAACACTGCTCACCTCATCTCCTTGACCCTAAAAAAAAACACCAATATCAGAAATATTAAAATTGCAAAAAAGTATCATAATTTATAAAGTGTCGTATTTTATAAAAAAATATATTTAATTTTTTTTGAAAATCTGCCTAAAACAGAGGCACAGAATACTTACCTTGCAACTCCTGTTGCTGGATCCTACATATTTGGGTGTATTAATGCTAGAACTTCTGCACAATTCTGGATTTTTATGGCTGTTTGGAATAATGTTAGAATCTTTTTTTAGGGTTTCGGATTCATTACACCTTTCGGATCTTGGTGGGCTTTGAAGAGTGTTAGCAATAGCAGCATTTGTACGCCTTTCAAAGTTGTTGATTTCATCAACAGCTTCTTCTATGGGTACACATATCCGCTCTCTTTGAAAAAATATCACATCAATTATCACAACATATTATTATATAACTATTTTAGTATTTTTACACATTATAAACAACTTTCCCTTTCATAATTTTAAATCAATGGTTTCATACCGGTTTTTATTTTTTTTATTTTTTATTTTTACCTTGGCAATGATGTGTAATGCCTTTGAAGTGGAGAGTTTTTTCCTTCATTTCCTTCTTGCTCCTCAAGATCAGCAAATTGCTGCTTAAATCGCTCGATTCCACTGAAATTGGGTATTTAGATGTTTTAGTTTTACTTTAATAATTAATAGTAGTCCAAGACTTACCAAATAAAAATAATAATTAATCGGACCTTGGATACATGAAGCTTATGTGTTCTTCACCATGAAGGTACTCTTGCAGCATTTGTGGGTGATACTCAAGGATCTGAGAGATTAAAAGGATGATGATAGAACCATTAAGCAATGTGTGATGACTGATGAGTAAATAAATACATTGCAAAATCAATAAAATAATAATAATTATTATAGGGTATGACCATACCTCCCTATAAATCAACTCTCTCACATCATTCTTTGTTAATCTTCTCCTTTCAAACTCGAATTCAAGTTTTGAAATCGGCTGTTTTGACGGTTCAGATTCCAAATTCGCTAACCCAAAAAAGTACGGATCAGCCAAGGCCTGCAAACATAACAATATTTCACAATATCAATAAACAATAATAATAATAATGTGACGCTTTCATCAAGTTAAGTACAAGAAAAAGTATAAAGTTTTACTAATGCTTATCTCTTCAGCAGATATTCGGTCTGCAGGATCAAACGCGATTAATCTTTCAAGCAATCGAAGCGCCAATGGATCCGCATTTGGAAACTTTTGAGAGAATGGAACTGGGGCTTTCTTTGGCATGTTATTTAAATATCTTCTAGCCTTATCATTTCTTATCTGCAAATTTTATATAAATAGTGTCATCTAGAAACTAATAAAGCTATGAACTTTGAATGTAAGTTCAAAAAAAGAAAGATTTTAAACAAACCCTTGCAATAATTTCATCAGAAGGCGAACCAAGCAAATCGGTAACAAGATCCAATTGGTGCACAACGTTTCTCCCGGGAAACAATGGTTTTCCTGTTAGCATTTCAGCAAATATACATCCAATGCTCCAGATATCAATCGCAGGAGTATACTGAAATAATTTAAATTTAGTATTAAATAACTTATGATTCGGATATTAAATTTCAACTGATATGAGTGAGATTGCACGCGCGCTTACTTTAGAGAAAAAGGAGCCACAAAGTTCAGGAGCTCGATACCATCTAGTAGCCACATAGTCCTGTAAAGATTTACAGATCAAAACATCATCAAACAATATATGACTCAATAAATATAGAAGTAACAAGATTTAATTATATATAACATACAGTCCAAAAAATTGCTGACGGTGTATCATCAAACGATGCACGTGCTAGACCAAAATCACAGATTTTCAATTTGCAATCTGCATTAGCAAGGATGTTTTTGGGTTTTAAATCGCGATGAAACACATGTGCTGCAAAAACAAGCAAAAAAAACAATTAACTCAGGGTAAGTACTTAATCAAAATAAAAATCTTAACAAAGATCACACGAATGACAGTATTAACTATTAAGAATAAAGACCTGTATGTATATATTTTAAAGCACGAAGAAGCTGATACAAGAAAAACTGATGATGTTCAGGAGTGAGATCATCATTAACCTTGATAACTTCATCAAGATCAGACTCCATCAACTCAAAAACCACGTAAATATCTTTGAATTCTCTTCTACAAGGAGGAAGCATGATATGTTTGATTTCTACAATGTCTGGATGCCGAAGCAGACGAAGGAGCTTGATTTCACGAAGAATGCGAGTTGCATCAGAGACATGTTCGAACACATCGTTAATCTTCTTAATAGCAACTTTTTCACCGGTGTGTGTATCAACTGCAGCTGCAACAACACCATAACTCCCCTTTCCGACAACCTCTTGAATCTCGTACAGACTTGCTTCACCATACTCAGTGAAAAATTCCTTGCCAAGCATCGTATCTGATTCTAGGTTCATCAAACAGCTATATAAGTTAGATTTACAAAAGCTCTAACTTCATCGAGTTAGATCGGAATATTTAAGTCATAACAGTGAAATCTAGAATCATAGATAGGAGTTTCAACCCTAATTGATAGGATCTGTGATCTCAAACAGATTCAGAAGTTAATTAGAAGTAAGATCTATCGAAATCGAAGAAATTGAAACAAAAATTGAAGATTGACGAAGTGAAAGATGAACCTTGAAGCTATGCTTAGCAAGCAATTTTTCTCCGGAGGTGGAAACTGCAAAAAACTGTTTGATCTTCGTCTCCAATTCGTCTGATTTTGCAGAGAATAACAGCTACAGAGCCGAAAAGAAAATAACATTCAAACCTCCAAATATATACGGACGAGAATTATTTTAATTGTTAATAAAAGTAAAACCCATATGTCACATCTAAATCTAAATTAAAATATTTGTATAATCTCAGTAACTAATAAAACCAAATAACCAATTGCTTTATAAAATAAAACTCATCTGATTTTATAATTTAGATTCCTTTTAGTTTACAAAAATATTCTCTAATATAATTCATTTTAACGACAAATTAAACTACTCTTCCTTTTATTCCAAAAAAATTTACTTCCGTCCGGGTTTGAATCCGGAAAAGGATATTAGCATGGTAGTTACAAGAGTGTGTATTGCTTTAATTTTATATTGTAGTATCTAAGTTCCTTCATCCTTAGCACAATATATTATATAGATGTTAGTATAAAAAGGGAAATCTATATTTGGCATAAAATTGGCATAAAAGTTAAACTATTAAAAAGTAAGTTCCTAAATGGTAACGATAATTGCTATACTTTTGTCATGTAAATGAAATGAATTATAAACTAAAGGCTATTGGTCTAGTAGTCACCCTTGATTTTTTTTATAGATGTCTTGACTTCGAATCCTAGTTAAGACATACTAGTAAGGTAAAGTTAAAAAGGTTTATCCAGATTTGAGATTCCTCTCAAAATGAGCTCGAACGTATGCCTCAAACGTTAATTGCATAAATACTTAAGATGGTTAAAATCTAATTTTATGTGGGTGTGCTGCAAAAATAATGCTTATACTTAGCATATAAATTATTTTAAATTTAAAAGATAAATATGAAAAAGAAACTTAACTATTAATTTATAGACAAATAATAAAACATAGTAAAATAATTAAATGTGTGATGGAAACTATAGTTTTTTTTATACCGATGGACCAGAGAAATGGCACGTTTGAAATTGTCCTTTCAATCAATGTCAAACAATTATATTCATGAAGTCAAATGTGTGGCGAGAGAACAACCAATATCTAGTGGCAAATCTCACCGTCCAATTGAATAACAACGGTAGATATCCAACTTCGCGGATAGTTCGTCGGCATACGCGTAATCCTAAAATCTAGCAAGATATAATTAAAAGTATATATTACATACACAGCTTGCACTTTGATAAAGTTCATCAATTTTGCAAGTAAAAAAAAGTAATCGTCTTAAATAGCGCGCCATACCTTATCTCAACTGACGTGATTCAAATATACAAAGAAATACGATAATTTTTAATTCTTGATGCTGTCGGTGTGGATAAGATTTTTATTTTTCTAACGGGGTGTTTGTTTACCTCTTAATGAGGTCTGAATGGAGAAGGTCTGAATCGGTCAGATTCAGACCGTTTGGTTGAAT
>WOUH02000006.1:6287770-6302406 GCA_009936405.2 Stevia rebaudiana
AAGTGATTCTTTGGTCACTTGTCCGAGGTTTTATGCTGGCAATCTGTAAGGATTAAGGGCTTTCCTCGCTAAAAATCATTGTTGTTACCTCTTTTATATTCTACTTTTTGTTAATATATCCTTAAGCATACTTGAGGATATTGAAAGATAATAAAGGATATTAAAGGATATTTTTGTTAAATCACTAATTCAACACATTTCATATTTGAACAAACACTTAACCTCACTTAACTAGTTTGAAATATCTAAAATTGACACTTGTTAATTTTTGACCAAAACAATCAAGATTTGTTCTTATTGTTTTTAGCGAAAATAGTGTTTTTAGCGGATTTAACCTCATAAATTAATATCGCATATGATTTACAAGTCATAACCATTTTTAATAGGAACTTTTCACTATTTTCTTATAGTAAATAATTTTCCATCTTGTATCTTCAATTCTTATATGGTACAAGATTCTTAGTAGCAACATGTGTTTTTCTAACAATTTCGAGCTATCCAAAAATGAAACCAACTTAGCTTTTGTTTCCATTCTTAGCATACTTTTCAATCTGAGAGAAGTCAAGATCTTTATCCATTCCACTTGCAACGAGAAACCTAAACAAATTAGAACTTCCAAATATAAGTATCTAATATATAAACATGTATATTTTAGATTTTTGTTTAACAGTTATTAGATATTGTTGCATATATATACAAGATCGACTTACTTATCTAAGAAAACTCGAGCCATTGATAAGCAACCACCAAGCACTGACGACTGCATATTAACCGCTATGTTTGGATTATGAATACTTTGTCTAATGTGTAACCATCCGTATTGTCCGTTTTCATCATTTGAAACCTTGGCCCTAAACATGATGTTTCAATGTTAATCAACAAGAACAATAGTCATATTATAAGTTACTAGTGCTAGCAACATTAACGATATAATATATATACCTATACATTTGAGCATCGACCGGAGCAGGAGTGTCGTTGGAATCAGCAAGGCAACCGTCGCTTACCCAACAATCTCCACAAGCATCTAGCTCCCATCCTGCTAACCTCCCTTCCTGTAGTTTACATTTGTACGCGTAAATTGATGATTGTTATACGTATTGTATGTACAAGCTAACATGGACTGTATATATTTTTAAGAGAGTGTTCAAATAAAAAAAAATCAGTTTTTCCCGAAAAAGATCGAAAGCAATTAGATTTTGTCATGTGATGTATTATAATAAATGAACAGATGAGCATTGTTGTCCATTAAATATTATCATGTGCTGTTTTAATATTGTACTAGTTTTAATGATATATATGTAAATTATAAGTGGGAATAACAAAAATCTAGTATGGATTTTTTCTTTTTAAATTATCATTTATATATATAAATAATATACTTGTTTTAGAAATAAAAAGATATTTGATTTTATAGTGTAACTTCTTTAAAAAAAATAATGTTGTATGAATAATCATTAACGTTCAGAAAAAAAATTTGAAAAAAATGATGTATTTGATAATACTTATTAATTTGTTATCTTTATTTAAAAAAAAAAACAAATAGCATGATTTCTTTGTTGTTTTTCTATGCATGAGATTTAACCCTCATATATTTATCTTTTAAGGTACGTAAATAAGGAAATTTGTTACGGGCCGGGATATACCTCTATATAGGTTTTGAATGTCTCGATAAGCTCAATGGCTTGAGCCTTTGCATGTTTGGGCTCAGAAAGAATGTTCATTCTTAACTCTACTGATTCTAGTGGTTCTTCAAGATCTTTTATCAAACTCCCAATTCCTTCATTTGAACCCTCTAGTTTCATTCTCACCATTTCTATAATGATCTTAACCACCATATATGCACCTGCACAACACAAACATATATGATCTTTTTTGCTTCTATTAAATTGGCTTTATATTAATTTACTCAAATTGTGTGTGGGTTCAAACTTAACTTTTAAGTTTTAAAGTTTAAAAAAACACTAAAACATTAGACTTTGAGTAAGTTATAGTTTTTTGTGTTTTATGTATATGCATGATTTCAGTTTTTGTCTTTTATCTATAAAATTTTCAAAAGCAAGATTAACGTCTAATAACTCTTACATTTCTCATCTTTTGCCTCTAAACTCAGTTAAAGTTAATTGGCCAAAAGATAAGTAGAATCAAATGAATGGTAGTTTAATCTTAATCCAACATCCCTTCATATTATAAATATTTGACTACATATGAAGTTGTAAAATACCAAGTTGCCTTTCATTTGATTTTATATAACTTTTTAATCAGTTAACTTTAATTGGGTTTAGGGCCAAAGAACGTGACATGTAAGATTATTAAACATTAAAGATGTTTTCTTGAAATTCTATAGATAGAGGACGGAAACTGATCGACATCATATACAAAATAGAGGATAAAATATTGCAGTTTACTCTATAAATTTTCTTTGTTATTGGTTCTAAACTTACGAGGTTGATAATACTTTCTAGTCTTGTCATATCATATAAGAATGATCTTTAAAATAAAGTAATAAACTGTAGAAATATTTAATTAAATAATTAAAACTGACCATCATCGAGAAAGTAGTTTTCTTTAAGAGCACCATGACCGGAGGTTTCCATCATAAGCTGAGCATCAACACCATCTTCATTAAGTTGAACGCCCTTATCAATAACATTCCGATAACCAACGCGGTACAAACAATGTTGTCCACCACGATCAGTGATGAACCGCGTCAAGGCCATACTGGTTCGAGCATCGGTCACAATGGTCGAACCAGGATGTTCCTTTAGGACAATAGCAGCCATAAGTGCAATCAACTTATCACCATTAATGGGGTTTCCCTCTTTGTCAACAACTCCACTACGGTCCACATCAGTATCAAATACGATTCCAAGATCAGCCGAGGTATCAAGCACCGCGGCTCGTGTTACAGACATTGCAACCTTGTCTTCAGGGTTCGGGATATGGTTTGGAAACATGCCGTCTGGTGTAAGGTTTAACGAGCCAAATGTGTCTGCACCTAACTTGTCTAATACATCGTATGTAAAGAACCCTCCTGACCCATTTCCGGCATTAACTATTATCTGTGGATGCAAATTTCTTTTGATTAAGTGGCACTCGTAAATATTTACACCTAACGAAGCATACGAAAATGTGTGAGGAAATTACAAGATTGGTCATTGTTGACCAAGTTTTTTCAAAAATGTCATAAATTTTCAACTTATAAGTCTCTGTCATTGACTTTATCAATCAGTACTCTAGAAAATTTTAAAATAATACAAGTTTAGCTTCCTTCTTCCATTAAAAAATTACACATGTTAGCTTCGAGAGTGAGACAAGTGCAAATTGTAGGCCGATTCAGCCTAAAAGTCAATATCTCCATCCCTCAAAGTTGTGAGCTGAATCGGCCTACAATTTTGCCAAATTTATAGTCGAAGCAAATGCCATTAGCTAAGCCTTATTTGATGGCTCAGCCAACCCCGTAGGCTAAGCCGAAGTTGTAGGCTGAGCCGTTTTTGTTAAGATGTAGCTAGGTTGCTAGTACACATTTTTTATATTATTCGGGCGGGAAGATCTAAGAATCATTGTGGGCTAAGTCTGTAAGTTTTGAGAGTGTAGGCTAAGCTTGCATCTTAATTGAATTGTCATATCATCACCTAATCTCTTTGACTAGTCACATCACCACCACTTTTTGTGAGTTGTACATCATAGCAACTTTTTAGGTCTACAGCTGTAAGTCTGTAAGGGGCTATTTATTTACCTCTTAACATGCTGGTTTAGATCTCTTACTGGTTCAGTACTTAATAGTTCAGACTCTTTGTTTCGCGAGCAAATGTCTGAATGATTAAGACATTTTCCTCTGAATGGTTAAGTATTATACTGAGTCTGAATGATTAAGACCTGTTATCTGAATTGATCAGACATTTTCCTCTAAATAGTTAAGCATTATATTGTCTCTTAATGGTTCAGACCTCTTACTGATTCAACACTAATGATTCAGACCTCTTATTGGTTCAGCACTTACCCATTCAGAAGTTGCCAAACAACCACTAAGTAATACTACCAGCAGCCCCCGACAAAAAAACATCGCCCCCTACCATGTATTTCTTTTAAAGCACTATATACTAAGTATTTCTTTGAATAAAAGATATAAACAATGGTTTAGTTGCTTTTAACGCTAAACTTATCTCATTAATAACACATCTAAGTATCTAAGAATTCATTTTAAAGTTTCAATATGCATAAAAAGACTTTCTCACAACTTAAATTATAAAACCTACTTCATAACATTAATCATAGGGAGAACAAAAGTAATATATGTTTGCATGTACCTGAAAACCTTCAAGAGGAGTGTCATAATGTTGTGGATGGTTCACTCTTTCCTTGATGATGTCTCGAAGATGTTTTGCATAGACACTCATGAAATCGACTCGTGTAGGGGTCGTTCTAAGTAAAGTTGACACTTTTGTTAGCCGATTGGCGTATTTAAACGCAGCTTTGTTGCATATTTCTTCAACCTCCGGCGACGTTAGCCCTCCTTTCTTTGTAAAGAATTTTAGACCATTCCGTGTGTATGGCAAGTGAGACGCCGTCATCTAAATGCAATGTACATAGGTCAATAAATAATTTTATTAACCTAAAATAATTGTTTATGTTTACAAAAGAATAATTGTGATTGGATATAATCCTTGTTTGAGTGTGTCACCGTAACTAATTGTATTTAACATAATTACTTGAAATTTAAATGGATCTTGGTAAAATCATGATACAAAACACATGTTAAAGTTCGTGATTCAATTATGAAGAGGCTAAAGATTAAAGAAAGACTCTAAGAGAACAAAGCATACAAGAAGATGGCATTATCTATCACCATCACTACATTGTGGTTCATACTTAATGGAAGGAAAAGCTTTAACAACCTCAAAAGGAAATCAAAGAAGATATTGAGAGAAATCAAAGCAAATGCTTTTGTTTGGGTAAAAAGTATTAGATATAAGAGCTAGTCACAACTTGGCTTGGTTAGCTAGATATATTGGACTAGTTTCATTATTGATTTTGGTGTGTAATTAATGTACTCTCATTCCTAATATCTTGCTACGTCTTCTATGACATTAAACCTAACAGATACAGATGAGGAGCATACTGCATACACTTAAATTTAACTCCATCTTTAGAAAGATTTTATATTTATTATTTCATATAAATATTGAACCTAAAACACACGTGTCTTTTGGTTCACCTTTGATATTATTAGAGTTTGCCCTCAAAAAAGAAATGCAATGTGATAATGGGTTAATTATAAAATAAATAACTTTTTTCTTTAAACTAGAACCTAATTTATTTCTAGTAATTTTATACAAATTTCTACCAAAGCCTCAAGCATAGTGGTGAAATGTATAGTTAAGAACTAGGTTATTAACCTCTGTATTACATTACAGAGATTGAATAAAAATAAAAGTCAAAGAAAAATGTGATATCTAATTTTTTATTATTAACATATTATCTTTTTATCTTTTAAACAATCCAAGCAAATTATATATATATTGATGTATACTTCAAGTGTATACTATATAAATGTTGTATTAAACAATTTCAGACACGGTTTTTTTAACATATCTTCATTATATGCGTATTAAATATAACAGTATTTGTGATCAAATAGTGTAAATCAACTTAAAAAATCACGTATGAAGAAATTAAATATATTTAAATTTAACTTTAAGTGCTTTTTGTTCTCATAGGAATATTGATTCTTTGACAAATCACCCTTATTTTTTTTATCAACATATATATAAAAATATGAAAAAATATATCTAAAAAGCAATATATTCTCTCTCATGCACAAAAGGAACACACCATTATGGAGGCATCATAGGAAAATGGTGACAACACTGTGCTCATGAAACATGCAGGTGTAGTCGCTAGTCCCATATCATACGTAATGCAACCAGCACGACCTAGACCCGAAAAGATTGCCACACTTAACGACCCGCCCGTTATCCGTGGGTCTCGCCCGAGTGAAACCCGGACATCTTCCACCGGTCTTCCTTTCTCCTTCACCAATCCATTCATCACCCACTCTCCAAAACTCTCTGCTATAGCTTCCACTGCTGGTGGTGTAAGGTCCACCTTCCGACCCGGTTCACCTTCCACAGCCACACCTCGAACATCTGACCCGTTTTGAAGCCTTTTGATACGACCCATTTCCTCATCCAACCCGAGTTCATTATAGTTTGCTGTGGTGGAAGATTTGGGTGCAATGAGAGTTAGTTTTGAAGGGATAGTGTATGGATAGTTGAGGGTTTTGAAGAGGATTCTTGGTGTAGATGATGATGGAAAGTTGAGATTAATGGGAGTATTGTTATTTAAAGAAGTTGTAGGGGGCAAAGTGGAAGACATGATTGTATTTTGGTTTTATGAAGAAAATGCTAGCTTGCTGGCTTTCAAGATTTGGATCGAAGAGATGAAGTTTAGACCAGTCATGTAACAAGGTAAGATAAGATTTTCTTTTTAACTCAATATACACCATAACCTTGTTTCGAATATACTTGCAACAACATAAATATCTGTAAACAAAATTCCAAATTCATCTCAAGGGCATTTTGGTAATTTGTTAATGCATGGTGTAGGAGAAACAAAATCGTTCGAAACCCGAAGTTCCTGAAATTTTGATAATACTTATTTTTCTAAAACAACAAAACTAAACTATGATTAAGAATAATAGATTGGTTTATTGCATTTGAGTAAAAAGCAAAAGTCTCACGATATTAAGGTGGCACATAATATGAAAATATGATTATTGATATTTAAAATGTACGTACAATTTTGTTAGATTTTTTATTTTCTACTTATAATCTCTTTACTCACAACCACTCTCAACCAATCTGTATAATATAAAGAACTCACTCACATAATTAACAAAGATACAAATCTGAATGTTGCATCCATGTGGTTATCGTTTAGTTATAATAGCCATTTTGTTCGGTTGTTTTTATTTTGCTTCTTTTAGTCCTTTAGGTTCGGTTGTTTTTATTTTGCTTCTTTTAGTCCTTTAGGTTTACTGTTTCAATTAGCTTCATGTTTTTAACGATATTAAAATTTTCTGTGAAGTTTTTATGAAAACACCAATATACCCTATTTTTAAATACAATCAAGAAAACAAAAAGTGTACATAAAACTTATAAACACCCTCATTTACAAGGGTATCCATCGGGTTAACCCATACGGGTTTTGATCTCCAAATAAGTTCAAATATAATAAACAAAAACTGCAAGAACACCCGAATGCTAAATTTGATCTCCAATCATCATTACAATGATGCAACTTTTTGTTCATTTTATTTTTAAAACATATCTTAATTAGTTTACGGGTCAGTTATTCGAGTTAACCCGTACCCCATTAATTTTTAATTTTTTGTGCTAATCG
Organism: Stevia rebaudiana; assembly: GCA_009936405.2. Classification (NCBI taxonomy): domain Eukaryota; kingdom Viridiplantae; phylum Streptophyta; class Magnoliopsida; order Asterales; family Asteraceae; genus Stevia; species Stevia rebaudiana. Next base: position 6,295,175 of record WOUH02000006.1, read on the forward strand.
GGTTGACCCGAATAACCTAATTGTCATATGTTAGCACGATTAAACCGACCTTAATAAGCATCAGACCCGGCCCAAGGGTGGGGCGAAGTAGGCCGTCGCCCCGGGCCCAATATTTTGAGGGGCACAAAATTTATAAAAAAATCTTATTATAATAATTTCTTTCTAATTACATTCAACAAATTATCATGTAGCATGGTGGTTAAAATATTTCATTCAATACTAAGAGGTCACAGGTTCAAGACCCATCCCCTGCACCTCATTTAAATTTTTATTAATCATCCTCTTACTTATTTTAATTAATCTTTGTATAAAAATCCCAAAAACAAAATCCTCAAAAATATACAAAAATCTTGAAAAAACATATTTATACTGTTAGTTTTCACAAATTTTAAAAAAATAGTTTACATATTTTGAGTAATTAATCTATTTAATTACTTTAAAATAAATTAAAATACTTAATAATTAGCAAAAAAATGAGAAAGCTTTGAGGTATTTGGTTGATTTATAAAAATAAATTATTTTACAATTATTTTAAAGAGGAGATGTTGGATAGATTTTTAAGTTTTGTGAAAAGAAAGAAAGTTTTGAGTATTTTTTTTTAAATGCAACTATAGATTTTTAACCTTGCAACCTCATGAAAGCTTTACTGTAGATTTTTAACGAAGCTATGAAGGTTATTTGATCATTCAAAGTTGCTATGTTTATTGTTATAACTTTAATCAACGTTTTTAAAAAATAAGTTTTTTTTTTTTTAATTTACAAATAATTCAGGCATATGGGCATTTTTTTTTCCTTATCGTCCCGAACACTTGAATCCTCAGGACCGGCTCTGTTTATATCAAATGAATAATCATCAAGTATCAAGCCGTTTTCTAATGATTAGATTAGACGGCCCAATTATTCAATGGTGTAGTTTAAAGGTTAAACAGTTTATATTTGGTGTTCACAACTAATTTAATTGTCTTTTTATCAGGCGGATCCAATCAATTGTACGCGTTTTTATTTAAAGCATTTCATTATAAACAGGTGTATTTCTGTTATTCTTATTCACATAAATAAGTAGGATTAGATTACTATTAATGGACCCACTAAAACACATTTATACATGAAAGCAAAGGAAAGGAATAATAAAATATTTTAGAAAGGTTTTAAGCATCTAAGGATTATTCTCTCAAAATTAAAATAAAATATGCATCCGTCCTGTATTTTTAATAAAGTATGTCTAAATGTCTGAATGATAGCACGACTTGTTTTATCTGGAATAAGTTTACTTTCCTTCTTTTTAACCATATTTATTTTGCACTTTTTTTACAAACGGTAAAACCTAGACCGTGAACAGCCTAGATGTGACCACATAGGACCCGCTTTTTTTAGGCTGAAAATTTATTTATTTTTATTTATATATAATGCTACCTCTATTACAACAGATAAGTAACTGTATAAACACTTGTTAATCTTATATCAAGTAAATAATATATACAAAAATAGTTACCAAAATTGAAAGAGTAGTAAATCACCAAATTTATTGAAAAACATATTATAAAAAGTTATAATAATTATAAAAAGAAAAGGGTAAAAAAAGTTATATTTAATTAAACAAGTACATATAAGTTATATAACAATATTATAACCTGCAATGTAACTATATATAAAATAATTTGATTAGTTAAGTAATTAAAAATTTAGAGAAATCTACAAAATAAAATTCATAAATGTATAAGAGAATGTAAATAAAAAGAAAAGAAATAAATTGCATATGTCATCCTTCAAATACTATATTACAAATTTTGTTGTTTCACGACTAATATAATAATGTTTGTCATTTGAGCACTATATATATTTCACTGTCAAGTTAACTTGAATCATTAAAAATAGTTAGTAGAAATGACTAAACATGGACATTTATATTAAATTAAGGTCAAAAAATGATACGAGCAAGTAAGATATTTTTAGAAGACATAATTAGTTATTTAATCATATATTTATACTAAAACTTGAACATACTATAATTTAAAACTGGATGAAAAAATTACATGAACTAAAATAATAATGGTATTGAAATAATAAAAAAGGACAAATAAAACAGAAAACCAGCTCAAAGTTAGTGGGCAAGCATCACTGATTTATCATCAAACATATGCAAAGGTCAAATTGGTAAACGGCATCTAATTCTCGTGTCATTTTGGTAAATATAGTGGACTTTGATGGCAAGTGCTCAGCTAATGTTCGATTATGTCATTATTTACGTTCTGGCACTTCGAGTTTGTTTAAATACTATTTAGACTTTAGAAGTGTAAGCTGGTGATTGAAATGAAATATATTAATTTTTTTTAAATTTCCTTCTTAAGAACAATATATTCTACCTAATAAATATCAATATTTATTGAGCCGAGTTCATTGTATACTTGACTCTAATTCTTTTAGTAAGGTGTTTCGGGTATTATCGTTCTTTATTTTTACGTAAAAGAATATATAAACCTTCGACTATTTATGATCTGATTAGTTATATGAACGTATATTACTTAATCATATAATATAATTTTATTTTTCCAATAACATGTATTTTCAGTAATGTATTATTTACTTATTCAATTATAAAAATAATATGTACAACAATTTTATATTCAGCAAGCAAAAGTTTATAGCAAGACGATTGATTCACCTGCTTTGAGATTCACATAGTTCGGTTCGTAATTGGGTAAAACTTGAACCAGTCATGTAGACCAAACTGACCTTTAAACATTTATGATTTTTTTGCAGTATGTAATTATGAATGTATTATATTCGTTGAACTATTTATGCTTATAAAGCTTTTGAACAAACTAAAATTCACGAAAAATAAAAAGATAAATGAATTTTTATTAATGATACAACCAACCTACGTAACAAAGTGAAACAGTTTTAAAGTTAATGATATTGATCAATCTAAAATTTTCTTCAAAACTAAAAGATCTGAACCGTAGAAAACCCAAAGTTTATCATTTTACAACTTTTCAATTACGTAACAACAGATTGCTTTTAATAACCTTACTGGTGTCCTCTTGTTTTATCAAAAGAAAAAAATTATAAAATAAACTACATACAAGCATATCTTAAATTACTCGTAATATAATATAGTTTGAACAAGAGGGTGTAAAACAAAATCCATGCAAAAGTTGAAGGAGGCAACGTGCATATTCTCATATTCCAACAATATGCTCTCCTTTAAAGCTCCTTTTTTCCATCCATCATCACTCACCTTGACAACTCTTTCATCAGTTCAAAATAAGAAGAGAGAGAAACATAAATCTAGAGAGAGGAAGCACCGAAAAATGTCGAAATCCACCAATCTGCTCGTGATTTGTGCCGTAATGCTCGTCGTTCACATGATGACGCTCTCATTTCCTGCCGTTAGTGCCACTTCAAGCGGAGGGGACCACCGTTTCGGCTGGATTCCGGCTACTACTACCACCGTTGCTGGCGGCGGAGGCTGGCGTGGATCTGTGGCCGAAAGCCTCGCTGAAGGCGGAGATCTGGATATCGACGACATGGAGCTATCAATGGACAGCGAAACTAACCGGCGCATTTTAGCATCCAACAGACGGTATATCAGCTACGGTGCACTGAGCAAGAACAATGTTCCGTGCTCGAGACGCGGCGCGTCGTACTACAACTGCCGGTCCGGAGGTCAGGCTAACCCTTACTCCCGTGGTTGCAGCTCCATCACGCGCTGCCGTCGCTAAACGGTGTCGTTTGTTCCTACCAAATGAAACAAACATACATTACAGAGTTGTTGCGTTTGTTTCTATTGTTTTATTTATTGAAATACGATGTTATGTGAAGTAATTCGTTTTAGTTCGATCTTTGATGAAATTCATATACTCTATACATTATACGATTCTCCAATGCTGATGAGAATAACTTTTGGTGTAATTTTGAATTGATGTGCTCATATATACTGATTTTGTGTGTGAATCGAATGATCAATTTTATGTATCTTGTTTTGAGATTTTGATTACTTTTTTTTTTGTTAACCGTTGGGTTCAATCACGCGTTATTGACTTGTACATCATGCATTAGAGGTTGTAGCGTTGCTTGTTTCGGACTTTTTTGGTGATTTGTTTTCAGCCACAATTATCGGTTCAAGATTCCAGATTTCCAGCGCCTGTTTTGGGCTGACCTGTACATGGTCCAGTGGATGTTACCGTGTTTAGGATTTAAGTTTAAATATTTGAATTTCTCGTATTTGAGTATTTAATATTTGTTTTTCATAGTCGTCTTATATTATTTTTTGTAATGGATAAAAGAGACGGAAGAATATGATGCCACAGTTTTTAATGTGTGTAAAAGCAGATTTACTTTTCAACCCGAAGATACACGTCAAAAGAAATATATATGTGGTCACGATCATGATCATCGTGATATAAGCACCATCAAGATCATGGGTCAGGATCAAATGTATGAGATAATGGGTCGGGTATAGGACTATGACGTGTGTTAGGTGTTGGGAGATAATGGGTCGGGTCTATGACTATGACATGTTCTAGGTGTGAAGTGTTAGGACCCAAGATCATAAGCTTAGGGTGGAGGGAGTGGTACCCTCCCTCACTAAACTACCCTTTCAAATTACCCAATCAAATTATGCCACATTAAAAGTTTCAACTACCTTTCCAGGTATCATATTTAGTGGCAATGGTACCCTCTCACTACACTCCAATTTGTACCATTTTTTAAGCACAATGTACCACTCCATCAACATCCTCCATGTTTGCCGATTCGGCAAAAAGTTGCCGATGGTACCCAAACTTGCCGATGCCGATGGTTGCCGATGGTTGCCGATGGAGGTGGCGGTGGTTGCCGATTCGGCTTCACTTGCCGTTTTGAGTACCTGCAAACCACTCCCCACACCCTTATCGGCTTGTTTTAGCCTTAGGTTGTGTGTGAGGCTAACCGTATTGGACATGACCCTCGTGTGTGACGACCTATTTCATTCTGACATCATCATTACAGACGGGCTTGATCAAACTGTGACCTTTCTTGGTGTGATCTTGGTCGTGGCAGTGACCACATCGCCATCTATCATGTATTTTCTTTTTGAAATTAATCAACGAATAAAAACAACTTACATTATTATTCAGCTTTTCATCCGGTGCAACTTCTAGAACCAAATTAGGCCGGCAAACTTGAAACCCGAAATGTTTGAAATGGGCAAATAAGACCCGCAAACATTTTTTTTATTTTTAGTTTCCTTTATTCTTAGTTTATAAAAGAATTTACAAGTCAATTAATCTTTGGTTATTTCTAATTTTCTTGATTAATAAGGGTAAAAGATCGGTTCAAGTTCCACGTTCCAATCATTCGTCACATGATAAAACCATATTTTGAACACGTAAATCATGAGTCGAACCATATGAATTTTAAACGGACTCTGATTAGATGGTGCTGGATTTTTTAAATAATAAATGTGTTCTATTATTAGTTTTGGACAAAAATAAATAAGCGGAAATTACATATATCATTCTATAAACTTATTAATTTACTTACACCCATTACTTCGCTTACATTACGTTTACGTGTCATGTAAGCCCTTTCACATGTAACTATAACAGATTGTCTAATGGTCACTTGAAAGGGCTTGATCCCAGTGCTACGTAGGCATCGCGTAAGCATAGTGGATGTGAATAAAAACAATATGCATAAGGAACCTGAAAAACCAATTGAGTGAGTAAAGGGGATAGCGATGTGAGATATTATTATTTGTTGAAATTAAAAAGAATGTGTTTCTTCTTTGCCATGTTATGACCATGATCACTTGTCTTCTTCACTTGATAGTCAAGATCTTGTGTGGGCATGGTGGAAACGCTTGATGATGGTGTGACCAAATATCACTTTTGATGTTCAGTTGGTGGTCAACTAATATTACACACAACTTTAGGATGATTTGATCTCAAATCTACTAAACATGTCAAGTCGAGTCAAGGCTTGTCTGAAATAAATCACTCATTTAGTCACGAGACACACGACTGAGTATCACATATATGCTTTTACTTACGTCTTTAATTTTAATAATCAAAGAGATATAATTTACGTTTTTAATTTTAATAATCAAGGAGATAAAATTAACTTGATGTGCATAGATGTCATAGTGACTATAATGATAGCTATAACACGCTATGCAACATTGTGGCCTCAACCCGCGATTTGGTGTTTATCATCAATAATGTTACTTTTTCGAAAGAGCTATTAACATATATACCCTTCCCTAGGTTGTTAATTACATATTTCCCCAAATCTAAAACTAAATTACATATATCCCCTTACTAAACCACAACAATTACATATTACCAATTTCATTAAAATTAAATAATTTAAAGACTATTTTACCCTTTTGTTTAATAGGAGATTTAATTACATATTTCTTTTAACAAGACATCATTTACATATTTCCCCTTCAAGACATCAATAACCTATTTCCCTAAATACAAATGCTAAACTTTTATACGACTAGAATACCGACATTCAATTTCCAAATAAAATGTATTTCAAAAAAACAATCACCAGAAGCAAAAATCCGGATAATCAAAGTTCTATGTTCAAATATCCAAGATAAATATCCAAATACAAAAAAATAACTTCCAAAGTTTTAGACAACTACAATAATATAAATCAATTAGCTTTTCTGCGTCCTTGTCCCCGTCCCCGTCCCCTTTTGCTTGTTGAAACTTGATGCTCGCTAGAATCTTGAGGGGTTGAATTTTTGCATGTCTTTTCACGGTGTCCATACTCACCACAATGCGGACACTTTTGTCTCTTTTTAGGCTCGTCATGTGATTTAATCCTATTTTTTCTTGGTCTTTCGGGCAGACGTTTGATAGCCGGTGGGTATCTCTTCTCCTCGGTGTCTACATGTACCCATTGATCCTTTGCAGACATCGGAGCAACTTCTAAAGCATAAGCTAATTTTGATTTCTCAATAGTAAAATCTGAATCAACATAGTAATCCCAATTTACTTCCCTTGTGAAATGTATAAAAGCTGCTGCATGCACATACGGAACACCTTTCACTTGCCAAACCCCACAAGTACATTTTCTCTCATCAAGTGAAACCTCCCAACGTTTGTGCATGTATTTCACTTCCGCACGATTTTCACCACTTCTGCAAACTTCATATACACTCAAATTCTACATACAACATTCAAAACATTATAAAAGATCCAAAATTTAATTTCAATTCTATGTAAGAAATAATAAAA
>WOUH02000006.1:6302506-6322386 GCA_009936405.2 Stevia rebaudiana
AGAATATACCCACTCCAAGCTAGATAATATATCAAGAAAAGAAGAAATGAGGAGGGTTGAACCACCAAGATCTTCACTTGAAATCTTCAAGAAAAATCACCACCTTTGGCTCCAAAACTTCAAAAACTAAGCAAGTCTTCCAAGAGATCCAAGAAAAAGAGACTTCATTGTTGTTTGCTAGGATCAAAGAAGGGTTTTTGGTTGTAATAAGTGAAGAACAAAAAGGAAAATCAATGAGAATTGGTGATGGTTGTTTCGGCCGAAGTAGGGAGAGAGGAGGGAGGAGAGAGGTGAGGTTGAGTGTGAGTGAATTGTGATGTGTGGTGTGATTGAGTGGGTTGGGTGGGTTAAGTAGAAGAGATTTGGTTGATTGAGTATGGTGTATGCCATTTTTTTCTTACTAGCTTTGACTTTAAGAAGATTTTGTTTGGTGACTAGTTGGTGGTTATCCCATTTGCTTGAATTGTTTATCTATGTGTAAGTAACATGTAGTTTACTAGCATTAAGATGTAGTGAAGTGGTGCATTATGACTTTTATTGTGTTATATTTGAGCAACATGTCATTTGTGGTAATTTGGTTTTGTGAATTGTATTGTTGGTTAATGATTTCCATAATATAACTTATTGATTTATATGTATTTGATTTATGGATTGATTGATTGATAAATGTTGATTCTCGATTGCGTTTACGGATACTCGACGTCACATTTTCTATATACGTTTTACTTATATATTTATATACATAAGCATTCTAGTATAAAATTCAAGTACATGAAATAATACGTATAAAAGTACGTATAATGGAGTCGGAGTTTAATTACCGGAAATTGCGTGTTGTCACATACACCGTCTCAGATTGGTCACCTACATTACAAGTTTGTCGCCCATTTTAATCGCTACCCCAACACCAGACCACCACTAGCTACCATCGAGAAACTTAGCTAAATTTTTAGTAAATTCATATCGAAGTAGATTAGAACATGTTTGTCTTGACTTCACCCACGTTTTACACTAAATATTTGAGTGTTTAAACTTCATGCTCTTAGATATGTTCATATCTATGTGTCTTAACTGTGTGATGCGAGTGGCATCGATTAATATGTTCGTTCAATCTTTGTATTTGAGATCAAAGTTTAAGATATTGTGGGTTTGTGTTGTTGATTTAGACACATTCTAATGGAAGAAATCAGAGTTTAGGTAAGTTCATCTTTAATGGCTAATTTTTATACTAAATGCTTTGTACAACTCACGAAACCATCGACCATGTTAAAGGTGATGGTTGATCTATGGTGTATTATAGTTTGGAAATCGATGGTTTACAAGTGGTGGGAATCTAGCATGCGTGCCGACAATGGTGATTTGCCATTCGATCTTGCCAAAGGTTGCAATGGCGATGAGTGGCTTTGACGTACTTTATAATGGAGTAGAGAGTGATAATATATATTATAAAAGATTATAAAAGAAAAGTGATGTGTCATTATTTACTATATTTTTTAACAAAAAACTTTTTCATTTCATTTAACTTTACAATTGTAAAGATTTGAACTTACATTACTTTTGTACATCGTCAATCACCATACCACTATATATTTTCCTTTATACTCTAAAAAATGGAAATAATGGCGTTATGATATTTTTAAAAAGTTAACCAAAAATCAATTGGCATTAAAAACATAAATCTAACATTGGCGTTCTGGTATTTTTTTTTTTTAAAGTTCACCGAAAAATCAGATGACATTAAAAAAAAGATGAATGTAATATTAAAAAAGTAAAGCTAAAAGATTGAGAAGACGAAATCAAAGTTATTCGGTCGATTTTGGTATAGATATGATAAACGGCAACTTGAAAATAACAAAATGGTAAATTATAACTTTAATTAGGTTTATTAACTTATAATAATTTCTTAAAAAAATTATTATTGGATGGTTCATAATTTACTTTTTTGGGTGTGCTATTAGAATTAGGTATTTAAAGTTATAGGTCTATATCTTTAACTCATTAAACAAACGTTTCACGTGCATACACCAATTAGCGTGTATACATGATCATGTTATCGTGTAACATGAAACCAATGGTTAAGAGTTACTAACATGATTATAAGAATATAAAAGATGTGAAATAACCATTAGTTTTTTTTATTCTCTTTCTCATAACCTATTTTATTTTAAAAAATATTTAAGAATGTAAATCATTTAAAAACCGAATTGGCTAACTACTTCAAGTATTTGTTTGGATAAAAGTTGAAGGAGAAAAGCTGATATCCACGTTGCACGTGAATACTATGAGGTTGTGACAACTAAGATATATTACCAGAGGAAGTTATCAAACGTGTTACGAAAGAGTAGGAACGGCAGATTGCGTCGGTAATCCGCACATAATCACTATTATTATAATTTATATATACATATATACACACACACAAAAACTTCACTTCATCATCCAACCATCTACTTTCGTTTCTTAATTTCTTCCAAAAACCTCCCGAAGATTCTCATTCGTTTATGCTAGAAATCTTGGTTTACCAGTTCATGATCTACACGTTTTCCATCCGTTTATCCTTCGGATTTTGCAAGCCACCGCTGCTTCTGCCATTATTCCTGATCTCCAAACCACACCTGCAATCACATTTATTTTGTTGTTTAATCGGATAATATATATTATCACGTTGTCATTCAAGAAAGTAAAGAATTCGGCCACGAGTAACCGAATCCTGATTAATATTAATGTTTTGGGAAGCACGGGTCCGATTCGTTGTGTGGTTAATGAGGACACTGTGGTGGCTGCAGTCATCGAAACCGTTCTTAAATCGTACGCTCGTGAAAACCGTCTTCCGGTTTTAGGAACCAAATGCACTGATTTTTTTCTTTACACTCCAATCGCCGGAACCCAAGGTACGTAATGCATTAGATTTATTTTATATTATATCACCACTAATTAATAATTTATGTTATATTATATCCCCACTGATTAACATCATAATATGGACTGTTGTGTGACATTTTTGGATGCAGCTTTGAATGCATGGGATATGATCGGATCATTCGGAGTGAGGAACTTCTTATTATGCAAAAAACCTGAGGAGGTGACGGAGATTACGAGGAAGAGGAAGAACTCCGGCAGCTGGAAGTCATTGTTTAATAAATCATTCACTCTGAAAGTTACTCCTCATTGAATGATTTGTAAAGGGTTGACTATTGATCGACTGCAACTTGGTTGTGACGATTTGTTATTAAATTTGGGTTGATGGTATCCTAGTTAGTCTACGTACATAGTTGAAATCGTCAATGTGTATAGTTAAGGGTGGAATTACTTAACTTTCAACTTATATTAAATTGCATGAGCATTGGATTGATGGTTGGATAAACATAATTAGTATATCATTATTCTCGTATTTTGGTTTGTAGGTAGGTGTGTCAACGAAAAACTTTATTAGGATATCATGAAGGGTACACGTTACACAATCCAATCAAGACTCAGGAGTGATCAGCACCTCCCTAGGACCATCTCCAACATTTTTACCTCATCCAATTTAAACGCGTAATGTCATATTGTTATATCAGATTTTCACTAAATCTTTCAAAACTCTTTTCACCTCTAACATCAGATTTTCACTAAATCTTTTAAAACTCTTATCTCCTCTAATGATACATTTTTCCAAACACCACCTTTTTTTATCTATGTGTATGTATATGAGTGTGAGAGAGATGGGAAATGTGGAACCACGTACCCCTTCAAAACAAACGCATCCGGATTTCAAGAGGTAAAAGTCCATGACCGAAGGTGGATGGAAGCTCCATAGGAAGAGGCTACGCCTACGGCTAGCCTGCTAAAACATATGGCTAAGCTGGGTATAGGCGAGCCACGACCGGAAGCGAGAAAGGGACGATTAAATACATGATTTCGTAGGCTTAGCATGTGGTTTTGCAGGGTTAGTCTCGGCTTTGCGGCGGCCGCCTAAACGAAGCCTATAAGCCTACGACAGCGTACACATGTCTATTCATGAATAGTTAATTAACATGTGGACCAGGTGGCTAAAGATGGTTTTTAGCCTACAAAATCATCGGCTAAGAAGAACAGGCTTAGCTAGCGAAGGAGATACACGACTTACTCTAATTGACTTGACTATGAAACCGTAGGCTACATGTACATGTATATTTTGATAGAATTTACGGGTCAATTTGTCTATTCCTATTATTTCCCAGACTTACTCTAATTTACTTGACTATGAAACCGTAGGCTACATGTACATGTATATTTTGATATAATTTATGGGTCAATTTGTCTATTCCTATTATTTCCCATGAAATAATGATGAGAAAAGCCTTATGTGCCATTGACATAAAGATTGGATATTATAATCCAGTATTAATAGAGGTAAAAAAAATTTATTCGGTTTTGTTTTAACTCTTTTAAGAAGCAAATACATTTATTTATACTTATATCGTTCCACCAAAACATTTTCAAAACTAATTTCTCACTAATATTGAACTAATTGTATTGAATTGAATCGAATGAAAAACTATATGAAAAATGATCGTTTGCATAAGAATTTTCAAGGGAATAGTACATCGTATCAAATAATTTAACCGTACGACCCGTGAAATATTACATTGAATCAAATTATTATTAAAAAAAAAATTAGCATACGGGGGCCGTATTCCCCCTACTGCCCGTAGAGAGAGGGTGATCAACGGGCCAGGAGGGTCCCTATAGTAGGGCCCTTTTAGAATCGCTAATGATACTAACTTTACTAAGTTATAAGAGGCAATGGGTATAAGCCGCTTGTGTTGACTATTCTTTATGTCTTGTGCCAACCAAATCATTATGGGGTGAAAGAGGCTATTTTGGACGAAAAACATAGTAAAACTTAATTCACCCACTAATTTTACTTTTATGAAGGCTAATGTCAACTCGTCAGTGAAGGTAATGAAGGTGACTTTGGTAATTTACATATAGTAGTTTATTAAGTTTCTTCATTTTGATTAAGATTGATGGGTTTTTATTAGTTGGAGATTAATAATTAATATTTGATTGTTTGTACATAGTTGAACTTTGTAAAAAGCTTAATAAAAAAACAAAGATTAATTAATAAAGTGTTCACTACTTTTCAAAATATAACTATGTCTAATATTGTAAACGCGCCTTGTTGACCCACAGACGCTACAAAGTTCAAACTCCCAAAATTCCAAAGGAAAAATATTATTTTTATACACCCGTCGATTCACAAAATCGCAGATTTCTTATTATTTGATTTCTTTTTCGTTAATGGAGTAACAAACAGCATGACCAAATCCAACAGCTTCTTTCGCAACATCATTAAACCTTTTCGATCCAATTCAAATCAAGGTAAAAAGAATCACCTTTAAGGTTGCATTTCTGATGTGTTTATCTTCAAGTGTTTTTCAATTTGATGCTCTTGCTTTCTAAAAATCGTATTTTTCTTGTTTGTTTTCTGAATTGATGATCAGAAAGTCAAGAAGAAGATTTGGGAAATATTACCAATCACGAACAGAAGGTTTTCAATTTTGAAACCCTAGTTTCTGCTACCAGAAATTTTCATCCTGATAATAAGCTTGGTCAAGGGGGTTTTGGCCCTGTTTTCAAGGTTTCATCTCTCTCTCCATTCTCCAACACTTCTTGTTTCACCATTGATATATGGGGTATCTGAAAATGTAATCGAATGAGCAATTCCGACCAAAAACCGTAATTATAAATGTAAATTTGGCAAATTTTGTTCGGAAAACGTTCAATCGTGCTGGATAGTTGATTGTGTTAGAAAATATGTTTGATTGTAGTCAGCTTTGATCCTTGTTCGAAGTTAATGAACTCGGTTTTTGTTGCCAAAAGATCAACATGTTTGCGAAGAATAAATGAATAAGTGTTTTTGTCATCTTTTTTCTGTCGAATTATGCTTTTTCCTGCAAGTTATAGTATGTTCTTGCAATTTTGCAACACAACATGATGGTTCAGAATGCTAACCAGTTAAAAGAGCATTGACAAATTGGTTGAAAACACAATGTGCATGTTTTAGGAACCCAATTTATCTCAACTTGATGGTTTTGTTGCGTAAAATTTACCTCTATTTTTTATATCGACTCGGGTGTTTGACTTTGAAGGGTAAATTGAGCAACGGGACAGAGATCGCTGTGAAGAAATTGGGACACACTTCTAACCAAGGGAAAAAGGAGTTTGTAAATGAAGCCAAACTATTAGCGCGTGTACAACATCGTAACCTTGTGACCTTGTTAGGTTATTGCGTGTCCCCAGAGAAGCTCTTGGTATATGAATATGTTCCTAATGAGAGCTTAGACAAGCTTCTTTTCAGTAAGCTCTTTTTTCTTTGTCTTCGTATCTTCATATTACTGATACTGACTGATACTCCGTATCTTCATATTATTGATACTGACTGATACTGATACTGGTATTGTAGAATCTAAAACACGCGACACATTGGATTGGAAACGTAGATATGACATCATTTGTGGTGTAGCACGAGGCTTGCTTTACCTTCACGAGGATGCACATGATTGCATCATTCACAGAGATATAAAAGCGAGCAACATTTTGTTAGATGAAAACTGGGTACCCAAAATAGCTGATTTTGGCATGGCCAGACTCTATCCTGAAGGTCAAACTCATGTGAATACTCGTGTAGCGGGTACGAGGTAAGTTCTAACACTGTTTAATAATAATCATACCCATAAATCAAAATATTTAATGCGGAATTTTTAATAATTTACTTTTTTTATGCAGTGGATATCTGGCACCTGAGTATGTAATGCATGGGAATTTATCCATTAAGGCAGATGTGTACAGCTTTGGTGTGGTGGTTCTAGAGCTCGTAAGTGGTCAAAAGAACTATAATTTTAACCTTGATCCCGACTGTGTAAATCTTCTTGATTGGGTAAAAACTTTGATCGATTGTTTGTTAATCTCGGATAAGCAAAATTAGTAGGGATCTTACATTTTTTCTTTTGTGTTTTCAGGCATACAAATTGTACGAGAAGGGCAAAGGGCTTGAAATATTGGAGTCGATATTGGCGTCCACGGCTAACCCTGATCAAGTAGCCACTTGTATAAAGATTGGTTTGTTATGCACCCAATTTGACCACCAACTGCGACCCACAATGAGCCGTGTGGCTCTGATGTTATCCAGGAAGTCAGGCACGCTTGAAGAACCGACTCCACCCGGATTCCTAGGTTCAAGACGTAGAAGGTCTCATGGGGCCGCCACATCATCTTCTTCAGACGGGATGTCTCGGGGGTCAAGTTCTCAATCTAGGTCCACCACCACAACTGCCACTACCGCCACCATGACCGCCCCTCGTACCCCTAGGCGGCATGCGAGTTCAACTTCTGATCCTCACCGTAGGCACCGTGGTTTGACCCCTACAGGTCCGGTGTCTGATCCTTACGGTAAACGGCCGATTCGAGAGTAGATTAGTACCTTACAATGTAGGAAGTTATTGCTAATTCTTTTGTACAAATTTACTAGTGTAGATTTTGGTAGATCGATGTAAAGCTAATTACTATTAAATATATGGCGTGCGTTATGGTGTTGGCAGCTTGATTCTGAATATTAAAACGCATGTGCATAAAAATACGTCGTAACGATTCTGTTGTAAAGTAAGTGTCCAGAGACCTGAATGTGTATTAAAGTAAAACATATCATATTTCACATTGAGGTGTGTTGCAATAGTGACATTGATGGAGTTAAGCACGTAAATAAAAGTGGCTGTAGTTTGGTTTGTCGAAACGTATGATAGGAAAACAAAAATTGTAAAAAAGGTGTATCTCCAAAGATTTATAGCACAATTGCGTGGAGCATAATTGTTCCAGGTATTTTCATGATGAAAAAAAAGTGTAACTTACATGGTTGTAAAAACCCCGATTACCATCCGATTAATCGCTAATCCTATTCTCACAGATTAATGGCCGATTATCATTACTTAGTTCCATCGGTCAAAATAGATGCTCTTCAACATCGTGATTTCGTTGAAACTTAACCAAATGTGTTTACAATTGAACAAAACTAGTAATAATTACATAGTTTGACTTGTTTATGTGAACTTTAAAGTATATTATATTCATATTAGTATGGGTATATATAAATTTTTAAAAAATTACATATAAAACATTTAATCCGATTAATCCCGACCAATCTCAATTAGCGATTCTGGTGTACAAACTTGAAAAGAGAAAGGGGTTACTGATTCTATTCGGTATCCCAACAAAAACTCTTAAAACCCTCATTTTTTACTTCCTCAATGGCAACTTAATTTAGGGACGACGACGGGAAATAATTACTCCGATTGATCTGTAATATGTTCAGAGCTCCGGCAGCTAGCGGTGGTGGTGGTGTTCCGTTGACATCTATCACCACTCAATCACCAAACCCGGCAGATATGGCGGATCAGAGCCACCACCGAGCTGCTACTAGGGCTTACCAGTTCCACCCCGCAAGACCGGCGATAATCGACCTCTTCAATCTGTACCTCGGTGTATGTTAATGTTACGCTAAACAGCTACAAAAGATAAATTTTTTTTGTCAAATGATCAATTTCATATGTTTTCTGTATGATCATCTCATTTGCACGCACTTCTGAATTCACATTTATCAATCAGTTTCTAAACTTTTAGTTATCGAATTTTACAGAGAAGTGGCCGCGAAAAAGCAGACGACCTAGTGCGAGAACCTCCGTACGTTAAACCCAGTTTCTATTTCGTATCTTAATTTATTTACGATCTTAAATGCAAAACTTTGTGATCAAAATTGTTATTCTGGTGTGATGAATTGAAGAGATATGCAGTTTCTTTGGTTGAATCTAAAATATTTGATCTGATATAGAAGTTTTTACTCTTGTGATTTCAGAAATCTCACAGGCTATAATCAAAGTCATTACTTTTGATATAATTAATTAGACGTAGAAACATAAAACATGAGATTTTGTGACTGAACACCAAAATTTAAAAGACTACTTGAACATCAATTACACTAATTGAAGTCTTTTATGCCCTCCATTTAAAGAATCAGTGTTACAAATTTACAATATAATGACTACATGTGCTTTAGCTGGTTATTATATAATCATAAACAGCTTTCAAATATCCATTATTAGCAGTTTTCTATTTAGGTAGTTTTAGTTTCTCTTGATTACAGTTACATACACAGTTATACACAGTAACTGTTTGCTCAACCTCATTATACACACAGAGGTCAATAATTAAGAAGAAAGAACACAAATTTACTTTTTTATTTGCTTTAAAGTTGCAAACTTTTGCGGATATATCATTACTATATAATATATATAAGTTTAATTGTTGCTAATATACCCTCCTATTCGTTATTACATAGATGTTGATACTTGAGTTAATTAATCAAGTAGAAAGAACACAAAATTACTTTTCTAATTACTTTAAAATTACAAACTTGCATCCGTGTTTTGATTTCAGTGATTACTGAAAGTTCTTTATACATAGAAATTGAGGCTGAATTTATTTACAGGAACAAGACACAGAAACGAGTTACTGCTCTAAATAGAGATCTTCCTCCACGTAATGAACAATTTCTTGTAGATTTTGAGCAGCTTCAGAATCAGTTTCCTGTAAGTTTGTAATGTAAAAACTAACTGAATTACATAAACTTTAGCAAATTATAATTAATATTTGATTCTTTCAGGATCAAGAACTGTTACGAACGGTGTCAGAATCTGTTCTTATATCTCTGGTTATTCAGTGTAGTAATCATGCACCACGAGCTGAATTTCTTCTTTTTGCATTGCGTAATTTGTACAACATAGGTTACATAAATTGGGATACTTTTCTACCATCTCTTCTTTCTTCAGTTTCTTCTGCAGAAATGGCAGTTGGTGTAACTTCAACAACTTCACCACCGCCAACTGTATCTTCTACATCTTTAACACAAACTGGAATTCTACCATCATCCGCCACAATCCCGTCTTCAAATTTCCAAACTTCAAGTCCCGCATCACCTTTAATTTCAGTTCATGGAATCGGATCACCATCTCAATCAGCAAACGAACCATCAATTACACCTTTATCGCCTGTAAAATCATCAGATATCAACAACTCTGGCCACCATTCAAGAAGCAACATGTTAACACGAGATAATGCGATAAGCAGTTTACGCCAGTTGTGTTGCAAGATTATATTTTCTGCATTAGAAGTTAATCTAAAACCCTCAACTCATGCTGATATATTCAACCATATGATGAATTGGTTGGTTAATTGGGACCAACAACAACAAGGAAGTGATGAGGTTGATGGAATAAAATCATGGAAACGAGATAAAGCGTTATTTGAATGGTTACATAATTGTTTGGATGTGATTTGGCTTTTGGTTGATGATAAGAAATGTCGTGTACCGTTTTATGAATTAGTACGAAGTGGACTACAGTTTTTGCAAAATATATCTGATGACGAGGCGTTGTTTACGCTTATTTTGGAAATTCATAGGAGAAGAGATATGATGGCGATGCATATGCAAATGTTGGATCAACATATTCATTGTCCAACATTTGGAAATCAACGTCTTCTTTCTCAAGCTACAACTAGTATATCAACTGAATCAGCCATAGTTATGAGATATTCGCCTATTACATATCCAAGTGTGCTTGGAGAACCACTGCATGGGGAGGTTTACAGTTTTTATCATTTAATTACTCATACATACACACGTTTTTTTTTTATAAATATTTTTAGCTTCTACATTCAATTTAGAGTAACATGCAGTTTTCGTTCATGAGGTTTGCAAGGCTTGACAGTTTCAGTCCACCCTTAATAGTTTCCGTCCCTGGTGTTTCAAGTCATAAAAGTTAACAGTTTTTGTCCCTAAACCCTTAGCATAAAACTGTTAAGACTTGAAACGTCAGGGATGAAAAGTGTTAGACTTGAAATGTTAGGACGAAAACTATTTAGATTTGAAACGTTAGGGACAGTTTACGTGAAGGATGGACTGAAACTGTCAAGCCCTTCAAACCTCAGGGACGAAAACTGCAGTTTACTCTTCAATTTAATGACTTTGGGTAAAAAAATTAAAAAGTTCTAACTAGTTTTTTTTTCAAATTTTTTCATAAAAAATGGACATATTAATATACAAAACAAATATGTAACAGATGCAAAAAGCATGTTACACATGTAAAATCGTATGTTACACATGTAATAGCGCATGAGATTACAGTTGTTTAAATACATAAAATGGTAATTTTATGTGCAGGATATTGCTGTATGTATTCAAAAAGGAAGTCTAGATTGGGAGCGGGCCCTACGTTGTATCAGGCACGCGCTTCGTAGCACACCAGCACCCGATTGGTGGCGGCGCGTGCTACTAGTGGCACCATGTAACCGCCAAAACTCACAGGGATCCACACCCGGTGCTGTATTTACTTCAGACATGATCTGTGAGGCTAACATTGATAGAATTGTTGAACTCTTGCGGTTATCAAATTCAGGTAAGTTCTTACTTATTATACTACCTTATCTTTTCAGCACTTTGACGTTGACTTTGACTTTGACTTCTGTTATTCCACATTGATCCAGAGATAAACTGCTGGCAGGAGTGGCTTGTTTACTCAGATGTATTCTTTTTTCTTGTTAAAAGCGGTTGCATTGATTTTGTTGATTTTGTGGATAAATTAGTTTTACGCTTATCTGAAGATGATCACCAGATTTTAAGGACAAATCATGTCACATGGTTACTTGCACAAATTATCCGCGTTGAGCTTGTAATGCATGCTTTAAATACAGACCCAAGAAAAGTTAGTTATTTTACATCTGAATTATTCATATTGAGCTGCTAATTACACGTATTTAGTTATAATCTTTTTACTTATAACTGAACATGTAATTATAGGTGGAAACAACCAGAAAAGTTTTGTCATTTCATAAAGAAGATCGTAGCTCTGATCCAAATAATCCCCAAAGTATTTTGCTTGATTTCATTAGTAGTTGTCAGACTCTTCGCATTTGGTCACTGAATTCTTCTACGCGTGAATATTTAAATAGCGAGCAGCTTCAGAAAGGAAAACAAATAGATGAATGGTGGAGACAAGTAACTAAAGGTATATATAATAATAAAAAAAATTATTAAATTTATTGTGATTGACTGTTTTGTGCTCATTTTCAGGGGATCATATGTTGGATTATATGAATTTGGATGATAGATCAATTGGAATGTTTTGGGTGGTTTCTTACACAATGGCACAACCGGCTGCTGATACGGTTATGGGTTGGTTAACATCCGCGGGTCATGCAGAATTACCGGGACCAAATCTACAAACTAATGAAAGAATTACAGTTATGCGAGAAGTTCATCCTGTGCCAATATCTTTATTGTCCGGATTTTCAATTAATTTGTGTCTGAAACTCGCTTTTCAGATGGAAGAAGCTATGTTCTCCGGAGAGGTAATTTATATATGTATATATTTTAAATCCCGCTTTTTACATGAACTAGTTAAAATACCGTGTTCTGTTAATCTTTTTTAAAATGCAGCATGTACCGAACATTGCAATGGTGGAAACATATACTAGATTGTTACTCTTACAACCTCATTCGTTGTTTCGTTCACATTTAAGTGTAAGTTCTCTCTCTCCATTGTTTTCTGAAATTCTTCTTGTTTGATGCTTTTCATGACTAATTATATTAAATTATTCTAAACATTTATATTTTTGTAGCATTTGCACCAGAAGAATCCTTCCATCTTAAATAAGCCATCAGCGACACTTTTGGTACTTGAAATTCTCAACTATCGTTTGTTTTCGTTGTACAGGTGATTTAACCTTTTCTCATCTTTCATAATCTCTTTCACTTGTAAGTAATGGTTATCTGCAAAACATATTTTTCTTATTGTTTATTAAAATTAGGTATCAAGGAAAGAGCAAGACATTAATGTATGATGTCACCAAAATTCTCTCAACTTTAAAAGGAAAACGCGGTGATCATCGTGTGTTCCGGTTGGCAGAAAACCTGTGCATGAATCTCATTTTATCTTTAAGAGAATTCTTTTTTGTGCGAAAAGAAGGAAAGGTCAGATAATCATTTTCTTTCTATATATATAATTATATACATATAACTTCATCTATCCCTTTTTAAGCTCATATGAAATCTTTACAGGGTCCCACTGAATTCACAGAAACATTAAATCGCATAACTGTGGTGAATCTTGCTATCATTATCAAAACTCGCGGAATCGCTGATGCTGAACACCTTCTTTATCTCCAAACAGTTTTGGAACAAATATTTGCAACCACTCAACACACTTGGTCTGGTAAGACCCTTCGTTACTTTCCACCTGTTTTATGCGATGCATTAATCGGCAGGATAGACAAACGTGGTCTAGCAATTCAAGCATGGCAGCTGGTCAGTTTTTTTTATATTATTATTATTATTATTACTTTTTTAAATCTAAAAAGTTAGTTAATTAACAGATTTGTTGATTCACAGGCAGAAAGTATTGTTATCAATCAGTGTACACATCTCCTAACACCATCAGCTAATCCTACTTATGTTATGACTTATATTAATACAAGTTTTCCTGAACACCGACAATATTTATGTGCTGGAGCATGGGTACTCATGCATGGTCACCCTGAGAACATAAACAGTGCGAATCTGGTAATTTATTATTTTTTAGAACACAAAAATACGGAAATGGTCCTTTACGTTTACATGAAATTGCATAAACGTCCTTTATCTTTAAAAGGTTCATTTTGCGTCCTTTAGTGAGAATTTGTTGCAAATTAGGTCCTTTCTTGCTAATCCCGTTAACTTTTTCAGTTAAATCCAGTCATGTGCAAAGCACATAAAGGCATTTTTGTCATTTCACCTCATAAAGGACCTTGTGAGGTTTGCAGGAAACGTCCTCTGTGTTTTTGGAGAATTTCGCTGGTGGTCCTTTATGAGGAAAAGGACAAAAATGCCCTCATGTGCGGATTTAATTAAAAACGTTAACGAGGTTAGCCAGAAAGGACCTCATCTGCAACTAAATTTTCACTAAAGGTTGCAAAATGAAAGTTTTAATGATAAAGGACGTTTAACGCAATTTCATATACACATAAAAGACCATTTCTGTAATATTTTTTTTATAATTAAACTTTACGTTAAATCGGGGATCTCATTTTTTATTAATTACAGGGACGTGTTCTCAGAGAATTTACACCTGAAGAAGTGACTGCAAATATATATTCAATGGTGGATGTTCTTCTGCATAATATGCAAATGGAGTTGCAGCATGGACATCCCTTGCAGGTGGTTTGTAAATCATACGGTCATGCATTTATTTATTTATTAATTAATTTTGTTAGTTAGACTCATATATTTGGTTTTTAATTTTATTAGGATCTTATATTGAAAGCTTGTGCAAATCTTGCATACTTCATTTGGAACCACGAGTTGCTTCCATTGGATATTTTGCTTCTTGCATTGATTGATCGTGACGATGATCCACATGCTTTGCGTATTGTGGTATGTAATTAGGAATGATCAGTCGCGGTATATAATTTTTGTTCCACATTAATTATGCTACAACTAATATCAATTATTGTTTTTTTTTAAGGTTAATTTACTTGAAAGACAAGAGCTTCAACAAAGGATTAAATTTTATGTTGCTAACCGTGGCAAACCTGAACATTGGCTTCAAAATGGAATTTTTAAACGTATTGAATTACAAAAGTCTCTTGGAAATCATTTGTCATGGAAGGAAAGGTCACATGCTGAAATAAAAAATAAAAAATAAATTCTTTTTTTGCTATTTGTCTTTTTTTAGCATGTGTTATAATATAATTATTGTGTATTTTTAGGTATCCAACATTTTTTGATGATATCGCAGCACGTTTACTCCCAGTTATCCCGTTGATCTTATATAGACTTATTGAAAACGATGCTGCAGAAGCAGCAGATAGAGTTCTTCAATTTTATTCAACATTCCTTCATTATTATCCTCTAAACGTTACATTTGTTCGCGATATACTCGCGTATTTCTACGGACATCTTCCCGCAAAACTCATTTTCCGAATACTCAATGTGCTCGATATCAAAAAGGTATTAGTAAAACCTTTCTTCCATTTTCAGTTTTAATCTTCTAATTTAACTTATTGATTAAAAACTTAAAATCGTAAATTACATCTTTCTTCCAGATGCCATTTTCAGAGTCGTTTCCGCAGCATGTAAATTCATCAAACGCGATATGTCCACCACTGGAATACTTCGCGTCTCTTTTATGCAACCTCGTGCATAACGTAATCCCGCAATGCAACTCAAAAGTGGACCCGTTAAACAACGGTATGCGTACATTCATCAACCGAAATCCAACCGCTAGTCAACCTGGGTCAACCAACACATTTGAAGGTCAAAAAGCATTCTACCAAATACAAGATCCCGGAACCTACACACAGCTCGTTCTAGAAACCGCGGTTATTGAAATCCTCTCTCTCCCAGTAACCGCAACACAAATCATACAAGCACTTGTACAGATTATCATCCACATTCAACCAACTCTGACTCAATCTAACCATGGTTACCATGGTTCAACCACTAGTTCGGGTCAAGGTTCCGCGATGCCAGCTTCACCGTCAGGCGGAAGCACCGATTCATTGGGCAGATGTAGACAAAGTGTTACGGGTATGGGGTTTGTTACAAGAAGCGGTTACGCGAGTCAGCAACTGTCGTGTTTGATGATTCAAGCTTGTGGCGTCCTGTTGGCTCAACTTCCTGCTGAGTTTCATATCCAGCTTTATGCTGAGGTGGCACGTGTGATTAAAGAAAGTTGGTGGCTTACTGATGGTAAGAGATCTGTTAGTGAATTAGATTCTGTTGTTGGTTATGCTTTGTTGGATCCAACTTGGGCTGCTCAAGACAATACATCCACCGTTATTGGTAAGAAAAAAGCAAATTCTGTTTTATTTTTTTTGGGAAAATGTCAATTAATAGTAATCATGTTTTAGGAGTGTGTCGATTAGGTAAGTTATTCTTTCTTTTGTTTCAATTAGGTCATTGAAGTTTAGTTTGAGGTTCGAATCCTATTTATATAACCTGAATAGTTAGGTAATTTGGTCATTTTTTTGGCATTTGTCGCTATGGAAACAGTTAAAAATTTACTTTTTACTTTTTTTCTTTTGAGATCACTTAATTAAATTTTTTCACAGATTTTTAAATTTTTTTGCAACTTTTAAAAAAAAAATTGCTAACCTTTTTAATAAATTTCGCAATTTTATAAAGTTTAGCATATTTTTTTTTAGATTTCTGTGTTTTTTATATTTTGAAATTTAAAATATTTTGCAATTTTTTTAATCCATGCTGGATATTTTTAAGTCATGTTATCATATAATAAAAAAAAGAAAAATTGTCATGTAGGATTAGTTACATGCTTTTTAGGTGAAATAAATAGGATTGAAACATCTAATTACTGAAACTTTATTACTATTCTACAAAGTTATCCTTCCTTTTTTTTTACTTTAAATGTTTAAAATCAATTATGATAATTGCAGGAAATGTGGTGGCTTTGCTTCATTCATTCTTTAGTAATCTTCCACAAGAATGGTTAGATAAAACACATTTGATTGTAAACCATTTAAGGCCCATAAAATCAGTTGCAGTGTTAAGAATAGCCTTTCGAATCGTGGGCCCATTGCTGCCAAGATTAGCAAATGCTCACAACTTGTTCAGCAAGGTAACTTGTCTAGCAAGCCATATCACATTTTGAAAATAAAAAACTAAAAACATAACAGACACTAAAAATTCTTAAATTTGGGTTAATAACTGATTTTGCAGACACTAGAACTGCTGTTGAACATGATGGTGGATGTCTTTGGGAGAAACTCTCTGCCATCAGCTCCTGTTGAAGCATCAGAAATAACCGACATTATTGACTTTTTGTAAGTCATTTGGTTTGACCATCATACAATCAAATTTACATTAGAGTAAACTGCAGCTTTCATCCCTGAGATTTGCAAGACTTAACAAGTTTAGTCCACCCTTGACAGTTTTCGTGTCTAACGTTTCAAGTCTTAACAGTTTTTTGTTAAGAGTTTACGGACGAAAATTGTTCAGACTTGAAATGTTAGGAACAAAAACTAGTAATGATGGACTGAAATTGTTAAGTGTTGCAAACCTCGGGGACGAAAACTGCAGTTTACTCTTTACATAAACAAAAGTGTAGTTTGATATTCTTGAAATTCTAGTACCTTTTTAAAAAAGTTAAATAATCTTGGTTTGCAGACATCATATTGTGCATTATGAGGGTCAAGGCGGTCCTGTGCAACCGAATTCAAAAGTAAGACCGGATGTATTAGCGTTATGTGGACGTGCTATTGAAAATTTGAGAAGCGAGGTGCAACATCTTCTTTCTCACTTAAAAACCGATGCAAATGGTTCTATTTATGCTTCTACGCATCCAAAGCTTTTTCAAAGTCCATCTTGATGATTACATATAATAATATTAGTGTTCTTCTTGTGATTTGATTCTCTCAATATAAAGTAGACTTTTCTTAACATGAGATCTAAATCAGTGTGGTATTATTGTTGGTTTCTCATATGGAAGCTCAACCAATATAGATTGAACGCTTATCAGTTGTAGCTATATTTGGTTTTTAGACATAAAACGGGTTATAGTATTGTATAATGTAGCTTTATATATTGTAAAATGTTAATCTTTGTAATATTTTTCTGTTGTGCGTCTAACATGTAACATATGCAATTTTGCATGTCTTGAATGTTGGTTTGAGGGTCTTAAATGCAATCACAAAAACACACACAAACTCACACACTTAAACAAAGTGTTCGACTACTTTGTATATTAATTGAAAAGTGATTACAAGAGCTCTAAAAAATAACAAAGCTATCACTACTACTTATAATTAAGAGAATAAATAAAGCCACATGCATAATTGACCACGTCCTCCTGCTTTCATGCATAAGTTTGCTCCCAACGTTCACATTCCATTTTACTCGGTCAATCAATTAGACCAATTCAATACCCACGGTCGGTTAGCTTTCAAATGACCCACCAAACTGTGACCCGTAAGTTAACCCGAAACAACCGAATAACCCAACATTAGAGAGAGAACTCTCTTCTCGTTTCCATGCACTCCCACTATCGGCACCTAAATAGTTAAATACATACGCACGGGCGTACCTTAGTGAAGCTCGGGCGAGGCGACCGCCCCTGCTTCGTTTTTCTTCGGAACTACGTATTTTGTACCCGTTAATTCAAATTTTTTTATATATATAATCTCGCCCGCGTCGTAAAAAAAATTAAGGTTAATTTCGCCCCGACTCAAATTATTTTTTATTTATTAAAAAATATGGTTGGCAAAAAAACTCGAGTGCACTAAAGAACTGATATTTATTTGGGTATTTGAGGTTTTGGGAAAAAAAAATCTTAAAGGACGTCGAGCTGAGTTGTAGCTTTTATTCTCAGGTGCACATCATTTTCTATCTCATCTTTATGACATTATAAACAATTTAATCTCTTTTGTTAACAATGATTTTAGTTTTTATGTTTAAATGAAAATTGTAGTATTTATTTTTTTAATGAAAAATTGTAGTTTTAGTAATGTTGTCCCGACCCAACCCGAACTGTTAACCCGAACCGTTGAGACGAAACGTAGCGTTAGGAAATTTTTTTTTTTAACCTATAAACCCGTCCCTGCCTCGGTTTTTTACCTATCACAGGTACCCGAAACTGGTGGAGTTTTTGTTAGTTGCAAATGAACTAGCTGGGTATTCGAGTGATGACTTGCAGGCACTTGAAAGACTCCCTCTGATTAATCCATCTGGATTAAACAGAGGTGTAGAAATCTCGATGCACATCAGAAAGTGGGTGACTGAGAATAAAGTTTACCGAAAAGAGTTGTTGGAGGATATCAATAGAACTGAAAATGATCATTTCTATCCAAGACAGCAAAGAAGTAGTCGAAGAAAACCCACAAAAGCACAAAAAGAAAAGGATGATGAAGAAACTCGACAAAGAGAGAGTGCATTTCCATACACAACGGATAAAGCAGATCCACGAGCCAAAGCAAAGACAATAGAAGGAAATCAAGAAGATAATCCCATAACCGAATGGTATTATGATCAAGGCTCTCATGAATTGGTGTTGAGAAGATGGTCAACTGGAAGACAGGCAGATGAGATTAGACTGTTTGGTGATTTGGACTTAACTCTTCTAAGTCCAAGTTACATACAAAAGATGGACTCCTTGTTGATTCCAGAAATAAAGAACATATATGCAAAGAGTGACTTATGCCACTTCGTATATTTTATCAAAGTCATCTCAACTGCAATGGAAATGAGTCTACTTGAAGAAGCCATAAAGAAGGATCCTTTAAAGAAACTGAACTTAAAAGGTATATCTTTTGTGATTATTGATGGTGATGGTAGTCTGCTTATTCGCAGAGGTGACAATAAGCCCATTTCTCTTCGAACACAAGGGCAGATTCTGGCACTTAACAGAGAATCAATAAATTATTTGAGTGGAACAGAAATTTCAGCATCAAGGGAAGAAGAAAGAGTAATGAAGCGATACTTTGATGATGCTATCAAGTACTGCAAGAAATGGTGCACAAATTAAAGGAGATCTAGAGGCAAAAAGTATTGGAAGCATCATTCTTAGGGGGAGATTGTTAGATCTTGAAAAGAATGATACTTGCCAATACTATTTCACTTTGTATCTATATTTATGTTTTGCATTCTCTTGTAATTTTGTTAAACATATATATAGATAATCTGCCTGATTTCCTTTATCATAATAAACTGTGCTTTGTAATAATGATCTTTGAAACAGGTTTTATCACAGGTACAAAGATCTCTGAACCTTGGACACAAAAGATCTTTGAGGATTAGATGGAAGCTTGTACCAGTTTGA
>WOUH02000006.1:6343337-6358889 GCA_009936405.2 Stevia rebaudiana
TTTTTTTAAATGTTAAAAAAAGAATAATTAAAATTAATATTAAATATGTGATGAGGTGGAAAAGTGAGAAAAGTGGGAAAAAGTGGGACGATTGCCAGTGAAATGGGAAAAAGTGAGGAAAAGCTGATGTGGCGCTGATGTGCCAGTGAGAAAAAGTGGGTTAGATTGGGATAACACCTTGTGGTCTAATGTGCTATGCTATGTTTGCTTTCAGGTGGGAGGCATGGCCGTCCACGAAAATTCTAAAAAATTCCGAGGCTGGGCGAGAAAAGAAAATAACCCCTAAACAAGAACTCAACAATTCATAAACTTATCTCAAGCTTTAACGTATTTGTAGCTGGACTTGTTTCAAAATTTGTAATTGAGTTATCACTTATATTTTAATGTTCCAAAGTCAACTAAAATCAATTATAAACATTTATATTGAAACTTATACATACAAAAAATATATAAACTTTTTTAAAAATTATAGGCCACTAAATTATTGGGTTATGACCAGTCGCCTACCTTGCCACACTCCCGAGACGGTGGAGGCCATGTTGAGCCAGAAGTGGCCGTCGAAGATGGTCTTAGTATAGTAGTAACTAATTAACAGGTCTCTAAACACATAAAAATACACGCATATGATGTCTAGAAAAAATTATGTATGACGTGAATCGTTCTAATTTTTTTTGGGGGGAATGTTATTAAGGTCTAAGGCCATTCATAATTTCGGGTAATTAAATTACATTATTTACTATAACGATCTTTGTTAGATAATATATATTTTGAATGAGCATTATGTAAGCCATATTACAAGAATAACAGTATGAAGTAGCGAATAATCTTATTTAATTGTGCAGTAAACAAATAAAGAAAAATGTAAAATAGATGGGTAACGCAGAATCGTCTTAACATGTAGCGAGCTATTAAACAATTTAGTGGTATAATTATAATATTAAGTCCATTAACACTTTTAAACAACAAGCCTCCGTAGCATAGTGGTATTGCGTTCGCTTCGTAAGCGAAAGGTCGCGAGTTCGATCCTCGCCGGGGGCTGTTGCTGTTTATGATCTTGTTTTACATTCATTTCTTTCTAGAAAATAAAAGGTCTAGCTGTTTTTTTTATATTCATTTCTTTCTAGAAAATAGTGGTAAACTGATACACAAATCTTCAATTTGTTTATGCTGATCGATGACAACCCGTAAATAAACAAAAACAACCAACATGACAGCTATAAGGTGAGCTAAGCATAGTTTCATTTTACTTGAGGGATTGCTTAATGGGATCGTTGGAGAACTGATGCGGCGAAGGATGTGCACGGACGAATGGTGTAAAGAAGAGGGTAAAACGATGGTGGTGCGATGGAATGGACTGCGAGAAGACAGCCCCTACATGCAGTGAGTTATGCGGTGACACAAGGTTGCATCGAAACCGCTACAAATGAGACAAAGTTAAAAAAATGATATTATTCTTTTATAATTATGTTTCTTAGACTTAATTTCGGTTATATTTAATTTTGAAATATCGTTTAATAATAGCTCATGTAATAAACGGATATTAGCCTAAATTTTGTAAAGAATGACATTATTCGATAAAAAAAATTCAATTTACAAAACTAGGCTTTTTTATAACAATTTAAAAATTTTAAAATAATACATTATATAAAATTTCAATCATATTTTATCTCTACAAATTGTTTTATAATTTCTACATTTTTATACCAACTATTTAAGAATGTATATTTTATTGTAATACACGAGGTACTGGCATACTAAATTGATATAAACAAACAAACATACCGGGCATCTAAAATTTGTAAAGGAAATCCTGCAAGATCTTTTAAAAAAACACTGTCCATAGGGGATGTCTCAGAACTTTTTTCTATCTCAAGAGAATTGTGAG
This sequence comes from Stevia rebaudiana, assembly GCA_009936405.2. Taxonomy (NCBI): domain Eukaryota; kingdom Viridiplantae; phylum Streptophyta; class Magnoliopsida; order Asterales; family Asteraceae; genus Stevia; species Stevia rebaudiana. The sequence goes on from WOUH02000006.1 coordinate 6,345,223, forward strand.
TGTTTGAAAACAATCAAATGAGAAAGAGAAACATAGGTTTTAAAAGTTTTCATTTTTGTATTAAAAATAATTGAAAAAAAAAAATTTAAGCATGAAACTTAATTGAATGTGTTTCACGGCCACGTATAAACTTTATGATCAGTCATCAGAGACCTTTAACCTTTTGTCAAGGTTGGCATGATAATGGCATCATTGGCATTAACAATCTTGTTGGACTTTCTGTTATGTTCTAGACCCTTTACCCAAGCGTGAATCATATGTTGAAGACTATGAGAAATAAGTCACGTATACGAAACCCCTACTCACTACCTTCTGCTTTCGTTATATTACTAATATATATATTTGTGTTACAAAGGATGTAGAGATTTCATATAGTATGTTTATGATAGTTTGCAACCAAGATGAATATAACGTTTAAGAAAAGGTGGTGCTTAAAAATAGTATAGGTGTATCATATTACTTGTTAAGAAGTAATTATTATTATTATTTAGTTGTGTTTTTCCAAGTTATTATGACACGTATAAGATGCTTTTACTATTTGTGCACTATAACCTTTAGTTGAGGGGTCGTAGGCATGTGGTGGTTGCAAGGTTAGACTTTTTTTTAGTTGACATCCTTAAAATGTTTTGGGACTTTTGAATTTGTCTTGTTATAAAACGCAGTTAAGGTAGTTGACGTTAAAACATAGAGCTTTCATGGATTAAATTACTGATTAATTAACCTCACTTACTGACTATTGTTTATCTTAAGCTACTCTGTGTGTTTTGTATACAACTTGTATAATGATCAACCGGACATAGTAGCTAGATAACGGCCTTATCTTCTTGCATCACACTTTTCGTAACATGTGTAAAAGTTGAAGACAATATCATGTGTAAAAAATACATAGTTTGTATATCTATCGAAAAACTCATGAGTTGCTAATTCATCACTTGAATCTTACGATGATTAGTTGGTTATTACGTAGATTTCTAGGTTGAAGTACTGAATAAACATTAAAGTAAATAAAATTTTTTTTGGAGTATATTTGAAATTAGATCGTAATTTTAAATTTTATTATTTTGAATTATAAACTTCGTTGTATCTTCGTATATTTATTTAATGAAAAAACAAGATATGGAAAATTAAAAAAATTTAATGATTCCAAAACTTTGATGATCAATCAAGACCCAACGTGTCATCACTACCCCTCTCTAGTCTCTGCCACTTGTCCTTTCTTTATGTCCCCCACCTTCTTACAAAAGGGCATTTACGTCCATTGTTGTTTGGTTCTCAATTTCTCCCTAACCCATCCTTGCAAACTTAAAAAGTATAGATATAACATTCCACTTGTTAAAGCTTCTCTAATTACCCAAAGTTTGATCCAATGTCCATGTTAGGGCTTATGGTTTATAGTGTTCTCTAATTATTATATAGATTTCTTGATTAGAGCTGGTAACCAACTTTAGGGGACACCAACTAACTTAATTATATGGTCACGTGTTATTTAAACAAGGTTTCTTTATAATAGTAAGATTCAAAATCATTATAAAGGATAATCTAATAGATATTAATATCATTTTTTGCTATAATACATTAGGTGTTTGAAAGTCGTATGGAGGCGATGAACTTTGGAATCATATAATATACACGATATAGTGTGAACATGATGATTACATACTAGGGTGCTCATAATATACATGATAGAGTTTGAACATTGATTAAAGCATGTTATACACAAAACAATATCCTTTTTGTACATAATGACAATGTATACTTACTTGCAAACAATATGCTTTGTTTACTACACTCTTTCATACTTACAATCATAAACTGTGTAATAAAAATTTGGACTTTATTTACATTCTTACATAAAGGAAACCCTGATTGCTCATATAACATCTTGGAGGACTTCATTAGCATCTTCTTCAGATTTTGAATTGCTAGTTCAAATAAAAATGATAATAAAGAACCAAGTGTTAATATAATGTAATATCATTCACATCAATATCAATTATCTATATTCATCAATAACTTAACAAGTTAACCAAGAACCTCAAATATCATAATAGCTTATATTGTAAATAAGATGCCAACAAAACATACTTTTTTTGTATTGACTCATAGACGAAAACAAACCAACAACAACTGGTAAGGTTGGTTCTTGTGACATAGAGGTTACCTGTTTAAGCCTTGGAAACAGTCTCTTAAACAAAAGTAGAGTAAAATTGCGTACATCAGATAGCGACCCTATCCGGCCTTCCTCAAACCTTGCGCAAATATAAAAACTACGCTTAACACCATATACGTCCTTTTTTACGCTACATTTTAATACTTGATTCTTTACTAACCATGATGATACAAACAACCATCAAAGTCTAAAATCAAATTGTCACACACTTATAGCACAAAGGACCAAAATGTGAAAAACCATATTTTTGTCATTCATTGTCCTGTTTTTATTTCCCATCCCCACGAATCTCTTCCTGATTTGCTCTCTGTCTCTCTTACACAACTACAACACACGCACCACCCACAAATTAAAGGAAGATATCCTTTCATCCATTGTTTCCGGCGACAGAGTGCTTGTCAGTTCTTCAATCTCATCACACTTGGGATTTTATTCGATTCCCAGAAGCAAGATGTGGACTATAATCAAGTTTCTTTATCTTGATTTGCTTCCATCAGATCATGAAATTATGAAATGCTTCAATCTGATGCACTGAATTAACAATCGTGCAAATTAAGTCGTAAATTTTTATGTTCGGTATGGGCGAGAGAACAAGCAATGAGATGGAAAAGTTATCTCTAAGAACGAAGACCAGATTTCCCAGAGATTTGTTGCAGAGATTTACTGTATCCAGCACTACCGGTGACGGACCTCCGGCGAGATCCGATCCAGAAGAGGATCTTGGCTCCGGTTCCGGTGATGAGGTGGAACTGAACCTGGGGTTGTCGTTAGGTGGACGATTTGGTGTTGATAAGAGTAGTAGTAAGTTATTGAGGTCGTCTTCAGTTGCTAATATTTTGCCGGTGGTGAGACACGACGACGCTTTGAGCAGTGGTTATGAGAATCTGAATCAGGGTCCGGGTCTTGGTCGATCTTATTCGGGTCTTGTTCGGACGTCATCTTTACCGGTGGAGACGGAGGATGAATGGAGAAAAAGGAAGGAGCTTCAGAGCTTGAGAAGACTGGCGGCGAAACGCCGGCGATCGGATAAACAGCGGAATTTGATCGCCGGCGAAGGGCAGGCGTTTGGGTCCTCCGCCGTACCTCCGCTCCGGTCGAATAAATGCCCTCCTGCTGGTGGCATCGACGGTGGTGGTACGACGGCGATGGGTGGCAGTATCAAAGGTGGCGGTGGGTTGTCGTCACAAGTGATTATACCACAATTTGCGAGAAAGCATCGTCAAGGTAACGATTGTAACTTATGCATAGTTGTTTGTACTTTCTATTTATGTATTAAGACGTGATGATCTAGATTCATATTTTTCTTTTTTAGCATTAAATCATGGTTGTAGGTAGAACCCTTTTTCCATAACTTAAATAGCTATATCCAGTCATGACTTCTGCCACGACATATACGCTATGCATTAAAGTTTGTATCTTAGTTTGAACTTAAGAACTTTTTTCTGTAAAAAGTTTGAACAAAACAGTCTTCCAACTTCCAAATTCCAACTATGAGCTTCGAAACTTATTTTTACCATCAAGAATTTTAATCCACAATTCCACATAAATGTTAATAATAAATAAAAAGAGTCATGATTAAGTTTTTAACATTATGTCCTTTTTACAATTCATTTTTCGCATAATTTATAATTCATATTTGCATAAATTAACACAGTTATTTTCCAATCCGGTATAATTAGTTAATTATTTATAAAAGTACAACAATGGATTAAAAGTTGTCACAACAAATCTGAATTAATATAGTTGTTCAGGTTCTAACCCATCAGCCGGTGAGCTTGAACCGGAGAGTTCAAGTGAGAAGAAAAATGCAGGGATCGGATCAACGGAGGACATGCCGTGTGTTTTCACCCAAGGAGATGGTCCAAACGGGAGAGTGGTGGAAGGGATTTTATACAAATATGGAAAAGGCGAACAAGTGAAGATAATGTGTATTTGTCATGGAAGCTTTTTATCTCCGGCGGAGTTTGTGAAGCATGCCGGTGGAACCGACTTTCTTCATCCATTGAAACACATTGTAGTTAAACCAAGCTCTTCGTTTTCATGATCATCGAAAATGTTATCGAGCATCTGATGGTGATAACTGGATTTGAATTAGTGATCGATTGTATAGTTATATTATTTTCATCGATTTGATATACCCTTGGATGAGTGACTCCTATATATATAAAGGGGCTTTGTAATTTTTTGCTTAATGGCCAACTCTTGTTTTTCACAAGGATTCAATCTTCGTCCAACGTACGTGTTAAACTATTAAAGCAAAATTTAAAAGTCGCAAAGTAGATTTTAATAATTCAAAGTAATGGGCCGATAACATCTCATATTTGCGGTTTCACTAATAATAATTTCAACTTTACTTTTTTATGATGGATAATCTTAGTAATATTTCATCATAGTGAGCGAAATCAAGTATAAATCAATGAATATTTTGCTACTGGATTGTCATTGACAATGAAAGTGAAAGTTAAGATTATTATATGATACTGTGATTCCTATCGATCAATGAGTCATCAGTCATAGATTGTGTTATTAATATTCAATAAACACAAATTAGATGGTTAAATGCAAGTTAGAGGCATTGGCGAGACGAGGGAGTTTTTTATTATTCATGTCCACACCAACATTCGGATTAATAAATAGCACAAATTAAATTCATAGTTACCAAAACAAATTAAACAACATAGATCATTTTCTTTCGTTCTTGGAATAAAACCTCAAAACGACGTAGAACATGAGACGATACAATACTCCCCAAGCCAACAAAATCCCAACATCATACCAAACGTTATCCAACTTTATGTCCATCGATTTCAACACGTCTTCTCCGATCAACATACAATCCAATCCTTGTTTTGTCCGGTCATTCTTATGAGCATTGCTAATCTTTACTTCTCCTAGAGGACCCGGTGAAAGATCCGAGAAGTTTCCGGTGTAACATTGGCTACCTTTGAACTCATTCACCAACAACGCCTCAAATGGGTACTTGATAGCCGATATGTAGTGGAGCCATAACCAGTAAGCCGGGATGTGGGATTGTTTTAAAAAGAAACCACAAGTCAAGAAAAAGAGAGCCGTGGTGGCTATGACCACCGCGTACCCGGTGATGTAGCTTGGAACTAGGGCGCTCACGAGCATCACGTACGCGTTTGTGGTGATGAGTGAAGAGTAAAGTATGACCCAGAAACGAAACAAGTTGCTGTTTAACCGGAGGATGAATTGTGTAATTGCGGCGAATGTGAATCCTTGGATTGCAAAAAACGGGAGGTAAACGATGAGGGATGATATGACGTACGAGGATGCACGGTAAGCATTGTGGGAGGTCTCACGGATGAATATGAATCTTTCTTGGATGAAAGTGGGAACCGCGTCGTTCGAGGAAAAGAAAACGAGGCAAACCGCAAAGATGTAGAAGTTGAGAAGACGGTTGATTGTTTTGAAGTTGTGATCGTGTAGCTTTTCAAAGAGGGACGATAGAATGAGGCCCATGACGGTTAGAACGATTTCACGAGAGAGAAATAGTTCGGGTGTTCGGATCACATTTAAAGTGGTTCGCCATGAGAGAACCATGACTTCACGTAGCCATGGGTTCGCAAACTTTGGCCCAAGGTCAGGTTCATCAAGGACCTCGAGTTCTAATGTAGTTTCATAGGAGATGTATGATTCTGAAGACGGGCTAAACATGGGAGTTTTGATACGCTGGCAGTTTACGCTTGGAGTCTGACCAGGGGTGGTACTACTACCACTCCTGGCTGGAGTCCAAGATGGTGCACGTTGTGGAGTACCTTTCACACCATGGTATAACCATACCGAAAAATCTTTATAGAATTGTGAAGCTAAACGTGGATTATAAACTCCGCTTGTCATGTTCATTGGGGTACGGGCTACTTTACGCTCTCTGGAATTGTCAAACTCGTCATCGGACTCGTTTTCATGATAGTCGAATGAGGAGGAATTGTGGCGAGGTGTCGTGTTGCCACTTGAAAATTGGTTGCTGCGAAGGGCGATATGCTTTTGGTTTTGTGGAGTTTTGCCATAAGGGGTTCGAGGTGTTCTCGGCGGTTTCGGGACCGGGGTCTGAGCCACTGGACCCGGTTTGAGCCCGTCACGTTGGTACATCACAAGAGGATCAAGCCCAATGGTTGACTCGTCGTACTCCTTGATCACATCCAGTAAGTATTCAAGATTGTTCTCTGATTCCGGCACGGGCCGTTCGAATCCCTCAAGATGTGCCGATAGCGCGTTCGGGCTCCCTAAATATATCAACCTCCCCCTGTCACAACCGCCAATTCGCAACATAAATTCCCAAATTTGAATACACCAACTACATTTGAATCAAACTTTTAAATCATCTACCTTGCGAGAACGGTGATGCGATCTAGAAGCATCTGGATCCGAAACGATGGCTGATGAATCGTCATAAGAACAATGCTACCGTTACGAGCAATATCCTTAACTTTCTCAACCACACTAAACGCGCTAGTCGAGTCTAGCCCCGATGTCGGTTCATCCAAGAACAACAGTGACGGCTTATGGATTATGTCGACCCCGATTGATACCCGCCGCCTCTCACCACCCGAAACGCCTCTCCGACCTTCATCCCCAATATAAGTATGTGCTGCACTCTAAAAATAAAAAATAAAAAAAATGTTAATTTAAAAAAAAAAAACCAATCTAAGTTTCTGTTTTTTTGTTTTGTTTTCCAAGGTAGAGAGATTCATACAGTTAAGCCTAACTGGTCTATGAGCTCGATAACCCGTTTTTTCTTCTCGGATCGGGTTAAAGAAGGTGGGAGACGAACTTCAGCAGCAAACATGAACGTCTCAAAAACCGTCAACATAGCAAAGAGTTGATCGTCTTGCATAACATATGACGATATCATCTTCATATAGCTAGTTGTTACCTGAATCAAATTACACCATCATAATCAAACAATTAACACTAGCTAGATCGTAATCAAACACTCATATTCGGATCGTACGGCTAATTACCGGTTTTCCATCAATCCGGACGGATCCTTCAAGGCTACCTTGAGCAATCCGACCCGCCAAAGCATCAAGAAAAGTGGATTTTCCAGCACCACTTGGACCCATGATCGCCATAATCTCACCTCGCATCGCTTGACCCGATATATCATTCAACAGATAAGCTTCTTTGGTGATCCAAACATCATCTTTCTTCTGTTTCTTCATCACACTATACGACAAGTTGTTGAACTCGAGTCCGTGACCGGGAACCGGTTTTTGAGTCGGAAGTTTCGCGTTTTTGTTTGATTTGGCCTTTGTTTTGTCCAAATCGAGCAGCGTCTCGAGGCTCCGGTTGGTGTCGGTTCTAGGATACCTCGTCGCCATATTCGCGTAACGAAAACAAGGTGCTTTCAAGGTTTAATTATTAGAGCTTTGAAGTTGAAATATGGAGGATGATGGATTTATAAGACAAGAGAATGGATGGTGGAACTAGTGACAAAAGAATTTTGGACGACGGCAAAGCTTAAGATACAATTCTTTGATGGTACCGTCGGCACGGCGGATCTACTCAAACAAATTGAAAATGGAAATTATACATTTTTTGAACTGGTAAATGGAAATTATACATGAAGCAACTCTTTTTATAAAGTTTCTAACGGGTTCTTTATTCGCCTTGCAATAATATTTATGAAGTTAGTCAAAAGTAAAAAAAAACATATATACGTATTAGATTATAATTAGGACCAAATACAAGAAAATGTATCTTGAGAGCATGTTATTTTATTTCTTTGCGTATGAGGCTGAGGCTGAGGCTGTGAAGCTATTTAATCAAGTTCAACATGTTATGCAACACGATGTTGTGACCCTATGATTTATAATATAGTTTTTATGGATTTAGTATTTTTTATCCAAAAAAGGCTAGAAGCGTAACTTGTTGCCGGTTTGTATTCAACTTTGATGTAATTTCACTACTTTGGACTAACTCTGTAAAATAAATTAAATTACAAGTCACAAGCTTATTTTCGTTCTGCACCTTATGTTCGCATACTCATATCAGTTCACACTGAGACTGGATTGACAATTCGGTTGGTTTGGTTCAAGAGTTTGCACTAGTTCAACTTCTTTGTATATCATTCAGGTTAAGGTTGGCAAAATGTGTCGATTTGAAGGGAGGTTGGTTAATATTTTTCGCATTGGTTCAAAGGTAATGAGTGCCAACGTATGGGTTCACGACTTCACGTTGGTTCAAAAATGGGTCTCCTATGCTCAGGGGTCTGATCTAAGGGCTGATTTGGTTCCCCTAGTTGAGATTAGGGAGATAATTAATGACTAATTGGCTAGACTGTTCCAGAAGGGTGGACAAGGTAGGCGACTGCCCAAGGCCTAATAATTAAAAAAAAAAAAATACATCATCATCATCGTACTCAGTATATCACACCTAAAGGTATGGTCTGAGGAGCGTAAGATGAAGACAAGCCTTACCCCTACCCCGTAAGTATAGAGAGCCTGATTAACCGTCATCCTACCGCTTTTAACGTTATTTTCAAGAAAATAAGTAAAATAACGTTAAAACTAGTACAATTTACTTTTGCCCGTCAAGAGTCCACACATATATACATTATACGCGCACCGCAAACGAGGCGTTTAAAAAGAATTATAAATAAATAAATACATTGATTTTATATGTATAACTTTTTTTTAGCTTAGACTTTGAACCCATTGAAACATAAATTATAACTCAATTACAAAATTTGAAATAAGCCTTACTAGTCTATTATAAAATATGTTAAAATCTTCAATGAATTATTGAGTTTGTTTTTATGCGCCCATTTTTTTTGGCTCAAGCCTTTAGAATCGTTGACTCATTGTGATGGTTTAGTTCATTTCTCATTAGCAAGTAGGCCCGACAAAACAATGTTTGACATGTTAGAGACGACACAGTTAATACAATTCATCAAAGGTTGCTTATTCAAAAAGTCATGACTCATGAGTTAGCTTATATATAACACAATTATCATCTTCCATTTGCGACATAAATAAACAACCCCTATCATTCCCCCTACATATCAGCTCATAACCTCTTTTTTGGGTCAAATTTAACAATTTAAAAGAACTGCAAACGGGAATTGTGTCATTGTTTCACTTCTTGCTGTGTTTGGGTTTTAATAAGTGCAGAAATGCAGCTATTTTGTGAACCTTTGATTAATCTGGCTGTCAAAACAGAGAATTTGACTTCAAGATTCCATTTAAAAACCTCATTGCTCAATATGTATAATATAATCTCATATCAACTTACTTAATTACATGCCAAAACTGACAATATTTTCATATAGTACTAGTAAATACTCTACTAATTCTTCAACTATGCATAAAAACTAACATAAATGAAGAACCAGTAATCTCAACAATCAGAAGCTGGTAGAATTTGCTTCAGTTTCCGAACAACTTGCCTCATGGTGGGTCTTCCAGTAACCGAATCAGCAGTGCAAATCAAACCCAACCTCAAAACCTCCAAAAGAACATCTTCGGGACCCGCTTCCCATAATCCGGCGGTAAAAACCTCCTCCACCCGCCCCTCTCGCCGGAGCATCACCGCCCACGTCACGATTGTGTAACCGTTTTCCTGATCTGAAAACGACGCATCCAAAGCTCGCTTATCAGATATCAACTCGAGAAGCATCACTCCGTAACTATACACGTCGGCCTTTTCAGACGCGTGACACGTCAGCGCGTATTCCGGCGCCACGTACCCGAACGTTCCGGCTACATCCGTCGTGACATGCGTCTCAAAATCGTCTAGCAAGCGCGCTAACCCGAAATCTGACAAGTACGCGTTGAAGTTTTCGTCTAGTAATATGTTGCTTGGCTTAACATCGCGGTGGAGGATACGCGGATGACATTGATCATGAAGAAAGTAAAGCGCGTTAGCAACATCGAGCGCTATCTTGAGAAGAACTTTCAATCCCGCAACCGTAGCGCGTGTTTCCAAGATGAACTTTTCGAGGTTTCCACCGGGGAGATAGTTGTAAATCAGAAACATTTCGGTCGTGCTCGCGTATGACCCGATTAAAGTAATGAGATTCGGATGTCGGATTCTACCGAGAGATTGTATTTCGGCATTGAATTGCGGAACCCCTTGACACATTTCAACCGTGAGTCTTTTCACCGCAACGATGGTACCCGGGCAGAGCTCCGCCCGGTAAGTCGACCCGAAACCACCACTCCCGATACAGTTTCTTGATGTAAAGTTCCCGGTTGCTTCAACAACCGTGTTTAATGTCAATCTTACCCCTATATCTTTGAAAACCACTAGCGATTCTCGTTGACCATGTTGACCACGAGGACTAGGTGACAGATGAGGAGACCGACGAGGCGAGATTCCGGTAACCACCGGGATCGGTTTGAGTTTTTTCCGGTAGAGATAAACGATAACAAGAGCAACGAGAATGATGATGATAATTAATGGAACTATAATCAATATTAGCTCCAAAAACTTTGTACCCTTTTTTCCACCATGAGAATCTGATGAAGATGTACTGTTTAATGAATCTAAATCCACGGGCAATGGTTGTTCTGGTGGTGATGACGACGATGATGATGATAAACTAACAAATTGGCAACGATGAAGTAACGGGTTACCAACAATCGTTTTACATTTTCTTGCATTAAGGTTTGTCTTTATCGATCCAGACAAGTTATTGAACGAAAAGTTGAACTTCATACGCGACTTTGAAGTAAAGAAACCCGAAGGAATATTCCCGGATAATTTGTTGTTGTTGAGAAGAAGAACCGTTAGATTTCTAAGATTCGCAAGACTCTTTGGAATATGACCTGAAATCTGGTTGTTTGATGCATCTAAGAACGTTAAACATCTCCAATTTACACCAACTTTTCGTGAGATTTCACCGGATATGATGTTGTTGCTTACATTCAAGAAAAACCCATTTAAATCATTGCAATTTGTTGACATATTATCATGAAATAAAGTACCGGAAAGCTTGTTTCCACCTGCTAGAAACGCGTAGTCAATCTTCTTCCTAACTTTGTAATGTGATCCGATTTTTGATATGATAGGAAGTAACGGGATTGAACCCGTGAAATTATTGTCACTAAAATCATGAATCATGGCTGGCGTAAACCGGGATAACGGAAGATGGCTTTTTACTCGAGTTTTATGAGCAAAGTAGGAGAGATATACATTGACTTGATCAAGTTGTCGCGAAAAGTTTAAACGAGCACACGCGGTGGTAATATTGAATTTGGGAATGGATCCAAACATGAGATTTTTGCTAACATCAAACAATGTCATACAAGGAACATTAAGTTTTTCATCAAGAACACCATTGATCTTGTTTGAGCTAACATTAAGGAAATGAAGATTCGTGCAATTTTCAAAAACACCCGAAATGCTTCCTTTCAAATGATTACCAGCAAGGTTAACCATTTTTAAGGTTTCACAATCGCGCCATATTTTTGGAAACTCACCATCAAGATTCGAATTTGGTGCCCAAAGTAGCGACAAATTCGGTAGCATTGTGATTTGCAAAGGTAATGAACTTGAAAAAAAGTTACCATCTTTGATCAAACCGTCTTTATGATCAACATCAGATGATAGAACAAGAACCGACAACTTGACACAATTCCCGATGTTTGCGGGGATAACACCCGTGAGGTGGTTTCTAGAAACATCTAGAACTTCAAGCATTCTAAGGTTTCCAAGATTGAATGGAAGAACACCCGAAAAGCTATTCGAAAAGAGCAACATTGTTCTTAAATTGATGCAGTTTCCTAAACTATCGGGGATCTGACCATTTAAGAAATTATTTGAAAAATCAACATGCTCTAGAACATCACAATTACTCCAGAATTTATCGTTTAATGACCCGATTAATCGATTTAATGACAGATTGATCACTTTTAATTTCACAAAATTACCAAGAAAATCATGAACAAACCCTCCAATGCGATTTCCAGCAAGATTCAAAATGCTTAAATACTTACACTCTGAAAGTGAATCAGGGATTTCCCCAAATAATCTGTTGAACCCTAGATTAAGAACTTGCAGATTCTTCAAACTCGAGAAATTCATCACCGATAAATTTGCAGTCATCGAATTCCCTTCAAGATCAATCAACTCGAGATACTTTAAACCCCAAACCTCACTTGGCAATTCACCCCTAATTTGATTAAATGGAAGTGAAAGAACCCTAAGTTCCGAAAATTCCCCAATTAAACTCGACAATTTACCACCTAAAAATTTCCCTTTTAAAAACGATGAACAATTTCTAACAATCCCAAAACCATGCAATGAAAGATCAGAATACTTGTTACTCGAACAAGAACCAGAATGAGCAAAATTACCTCCTGCAATCCTCAGCTCAGAAACCCTACCCTGTGCGTTGCACGTGACTCCAAACCAAGTACAGTGATTCATGTTTGTAGATTTCCAGCTTGACAGCATGTTGTGAGGATCAATAATGGCTTTCTTCATCTCCAGAAGTTGACTTCTCTCTGAAAAGTCAATAACTTTTCCAGAAATCAAACAGAGAGACAACAAGTTGAGAATCAACCTTCCCATTGCAGATACACCCGACATTTTTTGCTTGAATTGGTCAAATGATCAAGAACATCAAAGCCCCAGAAGCGAAAAAGGAAGAGTGTTGGTGATTTGAGTGCCCAAAATTAAGAGAAAGTTCATAAAGATTTCAATTTTGGGGAAATGTAAATGAGCAATCTATGGGTTTGATTTCCAGTATTGTTGTTTAAATTTTTACGTTTTGTTTTTGCTTCATTTACGGTAAACGGCGATGTGGGGTCACAACGGGGCCCACAATTTATTGTAGATAGTCAAGTCAACAGTTCAGACCATGATACTCTGCTGGGTCAGTCAACGTGGCGGCTCATCGTGGTTTGGTGGACAAAAGAAGACTCGATCGGAGTGTTTGAAATTTGAATGACGGTGCACATGTCAGCACAAATGAGGGTTCGCATATCATACTGACGTGGATGTTTGTGGGACCAAAAGTTTGTGTTTAGCATCTAGGCCCGTACACATTCCGAACTGAGTTAAACCAGCTCGTGTTGGGCTTGATTTGTAAACGAACCGGTTTTGAGAGAGTTTCATAGAAATAAAATTAACAAATGGAAGTATTAGGAATCAGAGTAGAAGGTGAACATAAATTAAATACATATTTATTGTTTTGAAGAAGTAATCAATAGGCTAATAAAAAAACACAGATCATTCATAAATTTTTATTGTCAAATGGACAACATGCTATTAGAGTAGAATTAGAACATAACTTAAAATATATATTCATTGTTAATAAGAAGTAACTAGAAATATGATCCGCGCGTTGCGACGGTTTGATACACATAGATAAGCTGGCCACATGTTACATATGTTAGACTGTTTTATAACATAGATAAGCCTAGATAAAGTTGTCCACATCCTTAATATGTTATGAGAGAAAGTAGTCTCTTGTATTGATCGAAGGTTGAACATTTTACAAAGCTTCAATTTGGCATTTAAGTTGATG
>WOUH02000006.1:6383341-6400317 GCA_009936405.2 Stevia rebaudiana
GAGGCTGCTCCGAAAGAGACCCCCGACTCATGATGCCTGATTAACCGTCATCCCAATGCTTTTAACGTTATTTTCACTAAATAAGTAAAATAACGTTAAAACTAGTGCAATTTTACTTTTGCCCCCCAAGAGTCCACACATATATACATTATATGCGCGCAACGCAAACAGGGCGTAGTTATAGTTTCACACATTCATTAAAATTTTAAAATACCATTAGACTATAAATCCATAGGTAGCTTCCTCTAACTACATGGGTAAAATGATAACCGGACATAGTTGAAAAATCATATAGATTATTATTTATTAATATGATGAATTTGCCCATGTTTAAAAAGAGGTTAATAATATATGATCTTAGCATCCCTGGTTTGCAAGTTGCAACAAACTGCTCGAAATGATAAACTTGTTTGTGAGGTGTAAATACCCTTGACGTTTATCGTTCATTCACAACACCACCTTTAAAACTAGAAACACTACAATCCTCTTCTTCCACCATCTCTAACGCCACCAATCTTCTCCGACGGTGCACTTTCTCCGGCTGCCGCTGCCGGAAATCATGTTCACCGCCACCGCCACCGCCACCGCCACCGCCGCTACTTTTTCACCTGCGGGAATGATACACACCTCCAATTGCCGGACGCCGCTTGTATTCAGAGCATCCGCGGAGGTTTTCCCGACATTTTTGCCCAAAGAAGTTGAGAAAATTAAGGATCCGTTTGCCCGAAAATTGGCTTTCAGGATAGAAAGACTGCCCGTGGAGGTATTTCCGTTTATAATTCACTGTCGAATCCGTAACAATTTGTCAATTATGATATGATGATATCTTAAATGTTAACTCCAAACGAATGCTGTTTATAGAAGTACAGTAGAGGATAATTACAACAGAAACATAATCAAATCTCAATTTCGATAAAGCTAATCAAATTAATTCCGATTAATATGTACTTATGTGAAATTGGACATGTTTTATAGTGTCAATTATCTTCAAATACTGTTGATATTTTTCACAGCTTACCATTTCAAACCATTGTATAATGAGCAGCTGCGTGAAGCCAATGATACAAAACACGATTAATCCACTTGTTCTACTGCACGGATTTGACAGGTACATCCGTACATGTTAGTCGACTCCGAATATGTTCAGTTTACTTATCAGAAATGTAACAGTTCTATTAAAAAAAAAAAAAAATCCCATTTTGAGACATACAGTCACAATGAAAGACTTTCTTAATTTAGCAAAATATATATGATAAATCGCATATTGTACTTGTTTCTCATTATAGATCATTGTCATTTTAGGCATTTTAAAAAGGGAAAATCCCCAAAATGACCATTTGACCCTCCTTAATCTCCAAAATGACCATTTTACCGTACATATTCCCAAAATGTCCATTTCTATACAGGCGCTGACGCTGTATATTTTCTGGTGGCGCCCGTAAATTTACAGGTGGGTGCCCGTAAATTTGTAAGCAACGCCCGTAAATTTATAGGCGGTGCCTGTAAATTTGCAAGCGGCGCCCGTATATATACAGGCGGGCGCACATATATATATATATATATATATAGAAAAGTTAACGCCTGTAAAAGGACACTCAACGTCTGTATATTTACAGGCGGCAACCGTATATATACATGCATTGACTTTTCTATATATATACGGGCGTCCGCCTACAAATTTATAGGCATCAGCGCTTGTATAGAAATAGACATTTTAGGAATATGTAGGTCAAATGGTCATCTTAGAGATTAAGGAGGGTCAAATGGTCATTTTGGAGATTTACCCTTTTAAAAAATGTGTAAAAGGCTGAACTTTTATTTACGCGATCGGCCGACTATTATTCTGCAGTTCTTGTTTAGAATGGAGATACACATTTCCACTCCTTGAGCAGGCTGGCTTTGAGACATGGGCAATTGATATTTTAGGATGGGGTTTCTCAAACTTGGGTTGGTTTTAATATCTTTTTGTTTTTTATTATCTTTAAGTTAATATTTTTGGTTTATCATTTTTCTTGTTATATTTTTTTTACTTCCTCAGAAAACCTTCCTCTGTGTAACGTAGAGTCCAAACGTGATCACCTCTTTCAGGTAAGTCGTGTAGCAAATATCAGTAAAGAAATAAAAATGTGATGTATTTAAAAAAATTAGAAACCTAAAACATTTGATAGATCCACATCATGACTAGTTTATATATTTATTTTTATGTTTTAGTTTTGGAAAACATACATTGGAAGGCCTATGTTGTTAGTTGGGCCGAGTCTTGGAGCCGCAGTTGCAATTGACTTCGCGATCAATCATCCAGAAGCAGTAAGTACATGCAAATTAGTGTCATGTTACGGGTCAAAATGGATCGAGTTGACCCGAAAGGGCGAAATACCTTTTTTCCAGTTTTTTTTCTTTTTTGTAA
The DNA here is from genome assembly GCA_009936405.2 of Stevia rebaudiana. Taxonomy (NCBI): domain Eukaryota; kingdom Viridiplantae; phylum Streptophyta; class Magnoliopsida; order Asterales; family Asteraceae; genus Stevia; species Stevia rebaudiana. Next base: position 6,385,749 of record WOUH02000006.1, read on the forward strand.
GGTTTTGGTATGTCAGATATCATTTTAAGTATCATGTCATTTCTACAATAGTATAAATTATTGAATAAATTATTTATAGGTTTTATCTAATCAAACATACATTTTGGTCAATTTTCGACCCTTTTTTACTTTTTAGAGATAAAACATTGTCCAAATCAAACTGTTTTTAACAGAACTATTAAAAAAAATATTTTTTTATTTTTACAGGTTGATAAGCTGATTTTGATTGATGCGAGTGTTTATGCAGAAGGCACCGGAAGCCTCGCGAGATTACCAAAATTTGTAGCTTATGCTGGTGTGAGTATTTTATTCATTAAATGCTTAAAATATTTGTTTAAACTAATGACCAATTTAATCAGGCATTGGTGTTAAAGAGCCTCCCGTTGCGCATTTTTGCTACTGATCTCATGTTTAAATCTATCGGACTTGATACATGTTTAGATTGGACACTTGTAAGTTCCTAATATTTGTTTCTCAATTTGGAAAATTTGTAGTTTTTTTTTTACAGTTAATTTTGTTATTTTTTTATTATTTGTAACTGTTTTAGATAGGACGTTTACATTGTCTGTTACCTTGGTGGGAATATGCAACAGTTGACTTTATGAAAAGTGGTGGATACAATGTCACAACCCAGATTCCTCAGGTTCGTTTTCTTCTTCTAATTGTTTGACCCGACCCGTTAATCGATCCATTTATACCTAAAAGTGAATCGGATAATATCCTGTTTCATTAATTATAATGACACGCCAGATTCTGAAGAAAACACTCATAATATGGGGCGAAGAAGATCAAGTTATAGACAACAAACTAGCTGTGGTTAGTATATTTATATTATAATAATCGTTAATCGCGTATCTTGTGATCAAATTAAATAACCAATTACCATATATTATCATCATGCAGCGATTACATTGTGAACTTCAAAATGCAATCATTCGACAAATACCAAAATGTGGTCATATCCCACATGTTGAAAAACCAGATGCTGTTGCAAACTTAATCAAGGATTTTATTCAAAACCACAATAATCTTCAAGTATTTTCAAAGCAGGAAGAGAATGTGTTGGTTCATCAAGTTGATATTTAGTTATAAGCATCTTCATTTGTAAGTTGATCCTTTTCAGGAATGTGTCATTATATTGTTGTAAAGGATTTGATATATGTAAATAAATATTGTATGATTTTAATAATGTTATAAGTTGTCATTGTTTAAAAGAAGTTGAGTGTGACTTGAAAGGTAGTACCGGGTGAAACGAATATGTTTCCTACGCTAATAATAATATAATTAAAACGTAATGAACACATATTGTCATACTACAAGGGGATTCAATGATTCATATACTTTACAACACGAATATCTCATCAACACATCGTACCTAAAATTCTAACCGTGTTTTAAAAACCCTAAACCAAATAAATCACGAAACCAAAAGGCTAGCATGAACCGAAAGGTTGGTTGGTGATTCGATGGTGAATAGATATCGAACCGGGTTTAGATAACCCTAAACCAGATACGAGCCCAAAACCAAAAGAATAACACGAGCCGAAAAGTTGGTGATTCGGTGGTTTATAGATATAGAACCACTGCCGTCAAACCCATTTGCTCCTGTCGGTGCAAACCCAAACGGTGGGTTCACATTGATCCCAGGTGTCCCTGTCCCTGTTCCGGTCCCGGTTCCTGGAGGCGTAGAGGTACCGTTTCCTGTTCCTGGAGGAGCAGGTGCACCTGTTCCGGTTCCGGGAGGCGCAGGTGCACCTGTTCCGGTTCCAGGAGGCGTAGGTACACCTGTTCCGGTTCCTGGAGGCGTTGGTGCACCGGTACCGGTTCCTGGTGGTGTTGGAGTTGAAGTGCTGCAATGTTAGAATTCAAAAAAAAAAAAAGTTAATAATTCGGCCAATGTAAACATGATCACATGGTTACAAAATTTAATATCTAATCGACGAAACCCCTTAGAACGTTTTTTCAACGGCAAACTTTTTTTATTGTCTTGAACAAGATTTGGCTAACTTTTATTATTGTCTTGAACAAGATTTGTACCCGTAACTATTTTAGTTGATTAAAAAAAATTCTAAATAAAGGTACAACCTTTTTAGTTTTTAAAAAGCCAAAATGACCAAATCTTTTTAATCAAAAACCACAAAGACATCAACACCCAACTAAAATGACTAATCAAAAACTTTTTCAATGCAAAAAGTACAAGCTTTCCACAAGATTTGGTCATTTTGGCTTATATAAAAACTAAAAAGGTTAGTATCTTTTAAAAAGATTAGTTCATATTTCCATTTACTAACACAACCGCAATAAAAATCAAATCTTTATACAACTTTCAATAATATGACAACAGAAAACAAGATCCAATTAGGTCATACCTAGAAAAACAAGCAGAATTTGCGCCTGTAAACAACCACCAAGAAACAAAGAGAGTGAGATGAGAATAAAGAAATCTTGATTCTTGAAACAGGGGAGGAGGGGTAAGATGGTAATTTCACATTGCACTAACCAGAAGGAGGTGTTTGGACAACAGAAGCAGTGCCTGAAAAATCACAACTTCCTTGAACTTGACCTTTTTTCTGAAAATAACTATTGACAGCAATATTGCAATGATCTTTGACGGTATTAGGGTTGAAACAAGCCCCATTTTGAGCGATTTGAGTACAGTCAGCACCATATCCACAAGCATAATCTATGTTTTTTTGAAGCACTGAGTCACTCAATGCAGAGTTGCATACACAATAAGCTGCATCTGTTTGTAATAAAAGATGAACACACATGAAACGGATTAAATCGAAAATTATTTTGATTTATCATTTTATCTTCAAGTTGTTAACATTTTATAATCAGTTGATTTGCTTTGTTTTGATCTTTTTCATCGTTTCTTGATGAAAAATTGGATTTTGGTATTTCAACAGACCAAATATATTATTACAAATCTTCAATTATTTTTGAATTTTTTCAAATTCCAGCTGAAAGGAAGAGAAATTAAATCTTGAAGTTGCTTAGAAAAAACTCCTTAAAAAGAATCAAGAACTAAATCTAAGAAAACCAGTTCACAAAACGCCAATAAAAGACTGCAATTCGTGTATTTCGGAAGTAAATTATCCGAAATGTAAACATAAACCTCGTGAAAGTGAAAAACAAAGAGACACCCAAATTAGAAGACGAATAGAAACAAAGCAAAGTTAATATCTTGTTAGCATATGATCAATTAACAGCAACAGTTGTTTCAGTAAGAAAAACAGAGAGTCCAACAAAACAAGCTCAAATAGTGACGAAATCATGGTTTAAAAAAACACAGAGATGAAAAATCTTACTTGAATAACGAGCAATAGCCAAGAGAAGTACGATGTAAAGCGGAAGATGGAAACCCATGATTGATGATTGTAGCCAAATTGGTAAAGCAAGTGATTACGATGAAAAAGTGTTTATTTTATTGCAGGGTTGAAAAGTGAGGTAGAAGGGGGATGGACACATGGACGGAAATGGAGGATTCTAGACGAAATCGAACGATGATGGCGGTAGATGGGTATTGGCCACAAGATTCAGGGGTTTATAGTTTAAAATTTTTTATGTCGGTAATATATCTTCTTAAATTAAATATTTGTTTTAAAAAATTAATGGTTTTTTTTTTTTATTTATCAAAGTACCTATAAGATTAAAAAGCTAAAAATGCATCACATGTGACTGATGAGATGGAAAGGAATTACATGACAACCGTGCCCACGTGCTACCCATGTGTCGAATTCCTCGTACATGAATGACAAAATAATATTATTTTAATATAATAAAAATACTTTTTTTTTTATATTTCGAGACTTCGAGTTGCTTCAGGGTGTTAGATGTGATACTTGTATATTTTCTTTTAATTGTTAATAATTTAAGTACACGATACTTAATAAGCTGGGAGCGAGGTGTACACTTATTTAAGCGTATTGTGTCTAGGCGGAGGTTTGGATACGGCAACCCTGGTCTAGAGACGGCAACATCTGTAGCAGGTTTAAGTTGGCAGAGCCCCTGGCTGAAATTTTGAATTTGTTATATTAAAATGCATTAGAAACTCGAATTTTTAAAATTTTAAAACATAAAATTTTGGAAATTTCAGGGATAATTTTGCCAAATTTCGAAGTTGAATTTCCTGCGATCCCAGATAAAATCTTCCTAATATTCTTATGGTTCGTATGAAATTCACACGAAATCCATACTTGTTCTCCAACTAAACGATCGAGTTTTATCTTATCAAAGATTTGGAGTGAACCACCAAATTTATTTGTTCTAAAAGTCTTTGACGACTCTCGTTTGATCCAGAGGCAATCGAAATCGTTTCCATTATCTGTAAATTCAAAACAATACTGTCGGCGAACACCTAAATACCTAAGATTCGAGTATTACATCAATAACATGGTACAAAAACGTATTCTTTAACATCTATGTTGATTTAAATAAAGAAACATCTTAAAGTTGTTTGTGTTATCAAGAATTCATTTTGCTTAAAACTTTGTTTAATACAGGTATATACATATACATTTTATAGTAAGGATAATTATTGTTTTTAGTTATTATAAGTGATGTTGTCGTAAAATATAGGAATAAATGACCGTTGAGCTGAGTTTATTCGTAAGTAGCAAGATGGCATAAAAACTTGAGTTGATTTGGCTCGAGTAAATCACAAGTTGGCTAGCTCTTTTAATAATGCAAAATTTGAAATTTCTATAATAATATAATATTATTGTTAACTTGTTTGAGTGCGATATAAAAACATAATAATTTTTAAATTGAATAAAACGAGTCAAACTTTTCATATGATGAACCGGCTCGAGTTGGAAGTCAAGGGAAATATTAAGTTTGGATGTGTCAAGTACTCAAGTCTGGCTCAATTCATAATTCTAACTAAAATATATGATCTCAATTAATGGTTAACCATGTGGTTAAAGTGTTTTACATCTAAACTAGAGGTCAAAGGTCCAAATCTAGCTTAAGATAGGTGTAGTGTAGATTAGGAGTAACATTAAATGAGTACGTTTGTTTGCCGTTAAAAAAAATTTAAAAATAAATATATGATCTCAATAATGGACATTATTCGGTTTAATGTGATATGTCATATGAGGATGCAATTGAAGTGGTTGCACTTTCTTTTCATGGTTTGGTAAGATGAGGAAGGACATCCTATCAATCAAATGTTATTGTCAATTAAACCATCGTCCTATATAGCATGTTCTCTTGTTTCTCCTTAATTATAATACTTTCAATCCTATTGTTCTTCAGAAGTTAGTCATATACTGATCATATGATGTTTTCCATTCACATTAGTATAATTGTATGCACGTATGGTAAATGAATAATGTATGCACATGCCAATGAAATGAGTCATATATGATATATCATCATCATAGAAATTTTACATGAACCTTTGGTTACCTGGGTAACGACGGGGTTGTGAGTTTTTCGGTAAACTAAAGATTACCTACCTCTATTGAGAAAAAAACTATTATAATAATATTGGGCCGATAGAAGTATTAAAAATCTCTAAGAAAAGCCCAATAGCCCAACAACAGGCCCCTTTCAGGATGGTAACTGGTAAGTAAATCAGGATCAAACGCCAAATCTCTTAACAATTTGTAGATTTTGAAGATGAATGAATGTTTGGGTGAATACGAAAAACAGAGGTAAAGAAGAAGTATATTGAGTGTTCATTCTCCCTCCAAAATTGTCGACATCGCTCATTCAGAAAGCTACATCTTACTAAAAAAAAATTCTTCGAATCGATAACTTATGTACAAAGAAACCCAAAAAAATGATCAGACGAATCCAGCTTCAAACCCCTTTCGGAAGCATCAGCTCACTCCACCACCGCCTCAATTTCACCGTCACCGTCACCGTCACCGGCGCCGGTGTCGGTTCAGGTTCTGACACACCGTCATCTATAACACCAATCAACCCATCACATCTCCTCCGCGTCTGCACTATCCTCTACCAACAACAAGACTCGCCGGAATCACGACTCCACAACTCTCTCTCCCGCTGCGATTTCCAACTCACCCATGAATTCTTCCTCCAAATCTGCAACAGCTTCCCATATTCATGGAAACCCGTCTACAAATTTCACAAATTCGCCGCTCAAACGCGTACCTTCAACCACACCTCCGTCACCCTAAACAAAATGCTGGACGTCGTCGGAAAATCAAGAAACATAGACCTCTTATGGGACCTGATCAAAGAAATCGGTAATCGTCGATTGGTTACCGATAAAACATATAAGATCGCGGTTAAAACTCTGGCTTCCGCCAGAGAGATGAAGAAATGTGTCGAGTTTTTCCACATCATGTATGAGTTTGGTTATGGGTATAATTTGGGGACGTTGAATAAGGTGATTGATGCTTTATGTGGATGTAAACTTGTTGAAGAAGCTAAATACATTGTTCAGAAGTTGAACGATTATGTTAAACCAGATGGGTTTACTTACAAGTGTTTGATTCGTGGGTTTTGTGATGTGGGTGACTTGGTTGAAGCTTCAAAGATGTGGAATTTAATGGTGGATGATGGTTTTGAGGTGGAAATTGATGCAGTTGAGAAGATGATGGATACGCTTTTCAAGACGAATCGATTTGATGAAGCGATGAAGCTTTTTCAGTCCATTAGGGATAATCAAATTGATGAATTGGCGCTTTCTACTTACAGGCTTGTGATCAGCTGGATGTGTAAAAAAGACAAACTTGGTCACGCACGCATGGTGTTTGATGAAATGCGCGAGAGAAATATACAACCAGATTCCACGACATTAGCCTCATTAATTTATGGTTTTTTGAGTAAAGCGAGAGTTCGTGAAGCTTACAAAATTGCAGAAGCGATCGACAACCCTGACATAAGCGTTTATCATGGTTTAATCAAGGGGCTTTTGAGGTTGAAAAAGGCGAATGAAGCAACAAATGTTTTTCGGGAGATGATCAGAAGAGGATGCGAGCCTACAATGCACACATATGTAATGTTGTTACAAGGGCATTTAGGGAAACATGGAAGAAAAGGAAACGACCCGTTAATCAACTTTGAAACAATATTTGTAGGTGGGTTAGTTAAATGTGGGAAGTCGTTAGAAGCAACTAAATATGTTGAGAGAATGATGAAGCGAGGACTCGAGGTACCAAGGTTTGACTACAATAGATTCTTGTATTATTATTCTAATGAAGATGGTGTTGTTATGTTTGATGTAATGTCAAAGAAATTGAGAGAAGTTGGTTTGTTTGATTTAGGTGACATTTTTGAAAGATATGGTCAAAAAATGGCCACTAGAGAGAAAAGAAGAAATAGGTGAATAATTGCAACATAATTTTATATCACTTGTATACATGTATGTAATGTTCAAAGGATTACAATTTGATCAACATGAAATGAGAATTAATCTTGTCGTAAACTTTGATACAAGATAGTTCAATTACAAGATTTAATAAACAAACATGGGGAAAGATCCAGGATTACAAATGTAGGTGAAAGAATTGCTGCAATTCCTTTGCAAAAATTTAAAAAATAAAATAAATAAAGAAAAATAAAAACAAAAAGATATTTGAGAATATGTGGTAGCAAAACTTTTTGTAATCTACAGCTTACAATTGCTTCAAGTTGTTTGTCAATCTCAAGAAAACCAACTTGAGCATGTGTAACAACACATCATTGGATTTTATACAGAAGAATGATTCAACACACCAAAAGTAAAGTTTTTTAAATCATTTTGGTAGATTTTTATAATCATTTTCTTAAAAATGGTTTTTGGCAAACCAGTAACCATTCGTCACTGTCATTTTCAAGATCAATCACCCTTGCATCCCATCGCATCTGTGTAGTAATCGTACGCGCATTTTCAATTGGTCCTACTTTATCCGAAAGAACAACCCAACCCTGAAATAAAAAAACAAAATTTAATCTCATTATACTAAAAGATTGTATAATACGTGTATGTTTGAACGAATAATAAATATGTAGAAAGTACCTCAGGTCGTAGAATACGATCCATTTCTAGAAGTAAGTTTGTGATACTGCATCTTTCTGATATTAAGTTTGAAAGGAGACCATTGGCATGAAGCATGTCATATGTTCTTGGATAAGTTGGAAATGGTTCACACCTATTTTTTAATATAAGGAAAAAAAAAGTTATTAAACTTATGATTTATTTTTTGTTAGTCACTTAGTTGCAATATGCTTAAAATGACAGTTATTGCAAACACAAAAAGTTAACAGTAAATCTACTATGTTTATTTGATGTTATATCACTATTCAGAAAAAGAAATGGATGTTAATTTTGACTGTAATTTTGAAGTTTTATAGTGATTTGTTGTAGTAAAAAAAATATTTTTACTTTTAAATCCAGCTCATCAAGAGTATGAGATTTCTCCAGAGACTCACATGACATTGTGATAATTTTATTTGTTTTGTTTCTTGGCCTTAAAACAAAGTGTCACGTGCTATGGTTCTTTACATCTATAATTATAAAAACAGAAGGAATATATCGTATGAAATTTATTATTTTAAATTTTATTCAAGATTTGGTGAGAGAAAACAGTGACACCTGCATAAGCATACAAATCTGAACTCAAAGACTCACCCGTTTACAAGAATGTAATGATATTCTTTTCTAGGGTTTTTTATAAGATATGCGACATATCCCTTTTGGGAAAAATTTCAAATTAAATTATTATAAAGTGGAATTAAATTAATTTAACTTCTTACCAGTCATGCATAACACCAATAAAACCTTGATCAAGTATAAGAGGAAGCGTGTTACGCGCGCTAATCGGGACTACATTCATCACCCATGATGATTTTCCTGATTCAAGAAATGCAGAATTTAAACCGCCAAAACGCGTGTTCATATCCATTACATTTCTTATCATATTATACGGTGGTAATGGATCTTCATCCGCGGGTCTTTTTGGGTGATCAGAAAAAATCAATGGTGTTAGTAAAGACCAGTAATTTGTTAAAGCTGATTTTGAAGATTCAAAATCTTGAAAGAATTCATCCTGCTTAATTCCTGTAGAAACAAACAAACAAACAAATACAGATCAATAACAAACTCAAGAGTATAATCAATTTATTCTCTGAATAAAATGAATAAAAGTTGCATAAGAACAATACTTTCCATGAATTTCCAGCTCAGTAGGGGTAATTTGGGAATTAGAAGATTTGTTCTGAACGGGAAGCCAACGTTTGCTTGTTGTCGCATCTACACACGATTCAAGTGGCTGATAATACGCATGAATATCATCATGTTCTTCTTTACAAGGAGGAATAACACCATGTGTGCTAAATTCAGAACCAAATAAATTTCAATAAATCGCGTTTTGAAATATATTAAAATTGGAATTTGTGTTTGAACAAAATTGTTGAATTTTGGGACTATTAGTCTCACCTAGATGAGTAACATTCGGGATCAATAGTTTTCTGCCAAATGAATGTTTCTTCTTGTAAACCGATCAATTTCCAACAAATTTTGCGAGCGAATTCTTCAATCTTGCTTCCTGCTTTCGTATTTGATAAATTCTCATGTAACACAAAGTAACCTCCTGGTTTTAGTATCCGATTTACTTCAACAAGAAACAATCCATCTGATTCATGAAAGAAATCAAATATTATAAAGATATTAATTAATTAATATTACTCTTACCCAAATCAAGAAAGTTAGTTACATAACAAAGCAACTACCTTTTTGGTCCCATGAAACACCACATTGTGCACAATGAACCATATCATATGACAATGATGGAAATGGAAGTTTTCTTGAAATTAAATTTCCAATAACTGCTGGAAGACCTCTTTCAAGAGATAACTGAACTTGACTTTCAGTTGACTCATATGCAGCCATACAAACAGTCATAAGTTTCAAAGATAACAAATGAGCCCCAAAACTTCCAAATCCACAACCAATATCAAGAACCGTTCGCACCTGTTAATGACAATAACCGAAAGTTTAATCAGTTAAACCAGTTAAACTTAACTATTAAACGCTAGATTAAATCTTTGTAACATTCAATACTCACACCAAATTCCCAAAATTCTGCATCACTCTCTAATCCTATCATCTCTGCAATTTGGCGTGAATGATCTTTGACTACATCATTGGTCAACTCGTCATCTGAGTGGAAAGAAATTTGATTTTCTTCAAGCCTCATTAACCTAAACAAGATCAATGCCAAATATGTTAACGATAATCCATTTTAATCTCATTTTAATCAAGATTAAAAATTTAAAATTAAAGAATTACCTTTTCATCGCGCTTTCAGAAGAACGAAACGGATCCATAGATATTTTCACATTTGCATTCCAAATCACATCTCTACCAACGGGCCAACTCAAGGGTATTTTATAATATTTTGGCCTACGATTCAAACAGTATGGTTGGTTTTGTGATACTTCACAATGGCGATCAAATTCTTCACCATTTTTAAATCCAAATAATAGATTTGCAGACACATTGTAACAAGGAACATAATCCTCTTTTTCCTTCTCACATAACCTAATTTCCTTTGAATCACTGGTTCCAGATGAAAATGTTTTCAACTCGATATAATCACTTGTTGTATGCTCCTTTAATCTTCTATAATTTGTATAAACTTCGGGTTTAAAACTAGCAGTGACCGAGTTGAATGCGCTAGAAGAAGATGAACCTAATAGCGCGATAAGCATAAAAACACTAACAAGAAATAGAAGCAACCAATTTAATGGCGGTTTATGGCTGAAAAATATTTGGAGTTTATGAAATTTGGAGATTTTTACATCCATTTTGAGCATTCAACTTCAGGTTTACAGCTTCTGTTACAACTTTGAAGTTTACAAGCTATTGTTTCACTTAAAAAGTTGCACCAGTTAAGAAAGCAGCAACCTATCATAACATCAAAGCTTCAAGAAATTTCAATGTAAAACAGTTAATTTCCAATTTTACATCAGAAGATCGTGATATCAAACTGTATGTGAAGTGCAATCACTGTGGGTAAAGTAGATCAGAGAGATTTCTTAATTAATTAACAGAATTCCAGTCGAAATGTCTTTAGATCAACCTGCAATTATCAAATACTCGAATTACAACACGAAATGAACATACAGAATGATTCAATTCTCTGTAAATTTCGCGCTTTATACATAAATTTCTATGGATCTGATATAAATTCAACAAAATAGGCAATCAATTAATACAATGAAACAGAAACAACAGTTGTTCAATGAGATAACAAACAATTTGCACTCGATTCAAACAACAGTTACCTAGGTCGTTGAGGAGGGTTGTATCCGTGTATTAAAGCAGCTTTTGAAGACAAAGGTCAGTAACAGTAATGATTTACCATTGACGAGTAGAGAGAGAAAGATAGCAGCTTTTTGAGAGAGAGAAATCAGCAATTACAGACAGTTGATCGTTTTTGTTTTTTATTTTATTTTACCCTTTTTTTCAGATTTACAGGTGTCTTGAATCTTGATGAGGGGATTTCGAAAACAGAGGATTAGATCGATCCAAAACGGCTCTCAAATTCATAAGAAAACAGAAAAGTAAGAAAACATAAAAGGGTGGAAATTCTTCCTATAATAATATTAATAATTAATAATGTTAAAAAATAAATAATAATTTTGCTATATGTATCCTATAAATATAAAACGGATCTGATTGTCCTGCTTGATGACTCTTGGGTGAACAGCAAATGGTGATTTTATAGATTTAAAATGCGATAAATATTTTAAATTTCTTGTTGTCTTGTTCTCATTTGAAAGCGATGGAGGATAATGGTCTTATGTACTCTTGGGTTCAAGAAATATTAAATTTCAATTTCATGAATGTAGGTTTGATTTTTCAGTTTTTGTGATTATAATCAGGTTTGTGGATTTCTTACCGTATTCAATGTTAAGAGTAAATTGTACTTTTCGTCTCTGAGGTTTGTAGAGACATGCAGTTTCAGTCCACCCTTAGCAGTTTTCATCCCTGAGGTTCGTCCTTGAGACTATTTTTCGTCTACACTTTCGTCTACTTATTTGGGTGTTCTGATACGTAAAAACACGCAACATTGAACAAAATGCCCCCGTGTGACGGTAACGTTGGAAATTCTAACAGAAGTGTAAACGAAAAATAGACTCAGGGATGAAAACTTCTAAAAAATGAAACCTCGAGGATGAAAACTGCTAAGGTGGACTGAAACTGCATGTCTCTACAAACCTCAGGGGCGAAAACTGCAGTTTAATATTTTGTCTTTCAGAACCCAAAACATTCCAATAAGATGGAAGTGTTAAAAAAAAGGGTAATTGCACGGTACCCCTGACCGCGAGAGGGATCCCCCTCCCCAAGCTAGCTTAGCCCCATAGCTGCCTGGCGGTTAGTCCCCAGCAGGATTTTTCGAGCCGAGAAGTATCGAACTCGCGACCTCCTGGTTTGCAGGGGGGAGGCTGGCCACTGGGCTGACACCTCGTGGTTATAAGATGGAAGTGTTGTGATTTGTGAAGTTGTGAACATAAATTTTGATTTAAATCTATCACATTACTTATAAGTTTGATATTTACATTCTTGTACATTTGTTTCATTGTAAATTTGTAATGAAAAGATTTTGCTAAGAATGAGAAAATTTGATTACTAAGATTAATATAACCTCCAACTTTGTATTGTGGTGAATATGGTTTTCTTGAATTGTTTTGGTTATAACTAAGTGAAAGGTAAAAGTATAATATTTTAAGGTTGTTGTAAGTTCTTTTTGAATTATGTAACAGTTAAAAAGAATCAGAAAACATTTATGAGTGAAGAATAATTCAGTTTTCATACCAATAAAGTGTGAAATGATAAGCTTATGGCATAACACGTAACACAACACATGTATAGTATAGTATAAAGTATGTATTAAAGCCAATGCATTCCTCACTTAAAATATATAAAATACTTTTTACCTTTAAAAATATGTAATAAAATTATGGGAATAATTCTTTCTTTGCTTTTAGACTTTTATATTTATTCTTCCCTTTATTGGAGTTGGTGGCTGGCTGGATAATGATCATGTGTGTTTTTTTATGTAGAAAGGGTTTCTATGATTTATATTTATAATATTATATGTTATAGTGGAATCAGGGGCGCAGCTATGCTCGGGCCTGGGGTCGCTCGGGCGACCGCTGATTTTTTCGCGCGTAGTGTAAATTTCACGATTTCGACCGAAATTTTTTTATATATATATAGGCCGGCAACCCACGAAATCCCTTAAGATTCTACATATATGATCTTGGCAACCCATGACATTTAACTCAAGCTTCGCCACCGAGTGGAATAAAAGTGATTAACAAATATAACACAAATCTAATCAGATGTTTGTTAAATGACATTTTCAATCTTTATTTCTAGGTATGCATGTCTCCTACTTAAAATATTTGTTTTACAACACTGTAAAACATTTAATATTTGTAAATTCTCTGACTTTGATAGATATCTTAATGTTGTACTTATATGAAGGAATGGTATGTGTTGTGTGTTAGTTTGTTGTTTGGATTAAATATATATCTTATATAGTAGTTACCAATAAATATACTTAGGTTATTAGTATGTTGGTCAAGTAATTAACTAATTACCAATGATTGTAGATTAAGTGGTTAGAAGGAGGTGTGGACTTGGGCTCTCCTTTTGGGAGGTCTCAGGTTCAAATAGCAATTGCTCTGAGCAATTTTCAATGATGGGGAGAAAGTGCATTTCGGATAGAGGTCACCGGTTCAAACTTGAGGAGGGGAGAGGGTTTACGGATTCCATCCGGTTCCTGTTTATCTGGGGGTGCGGTCTCATAGAGGTCGAGAAATCGACTTTGTCTACATCGCCCGGCTACCGGTGGCTAGCACGTGAGATCTTATGTTGTTCAAAAAAAAAAAAAAAAAAGGAAAACTAATTTGTGTTTTGGAAGTGCAAAATGGTGGATCTCAAAAGATCTTCTTTGTCTTTAGTGTTGATTTAAAAGAGATTGAACTATACATGTAAGTTGGATCTCAATAAAACCATTTTCCATGTTATTTTTCTTTGTCTAGAAAAATACAAATATAACCGGCCAATTTTCATAATAATGATTTTTTTTTAAAGTTGAATTGCACATCCTAACACATTGAATTTTAAAAGCTAAAATTGCAAGAGAACCTTAATAAATAACTTTCGTTGTTACCAGTTTGTCATAGTGATTTTTGTTCCATCAATATTTGGATAATCTCGATTTCTTTCTTAGATCATGTGTAGTGGTCACCCCTTTCAAATCCTTTCCCTCCCAAATTTTCTGTCATATCATCACCCCTTCCAAATCCTTCAAACCCCACAATGGTCACCCCTCCCAAATTCTTCCCCCAATGTGCCACATCATCACCACCCATCATTTAATTAAAATATTTTAAATAAACTAAACTATAAATAAATAATAAAAAACATTACATTAACATTAAATTTAAACGTTACATAAAAATAAAAATTAAAAAAACAAGCTCCTAAAAATTCGAACATAAAAAAAAATCCTAATCACGATATTTAGCGAATAATTTCTTTTTCAATTTCGCCTTGATCCCGCGTTCTTCCTCATCGAGCTGTTCGTCGGGCATA
>WOUH02000006.1:6407259-6418621 GCA_009936405.2 Stevia rebaudiana
AGGCTGTCTACATCTACCCTCCTCAGACCCTACTTTTAAGTGGGATATACTGAGTACGATGATGATGATGATGATTTAAACTACCAGTTAAATACATTTCTGTTGATTTCTAAGTTCGATTAAATAGAGAACTTTTCGTGTACTTTGACATTGGCTTTCTGATGGAAAAATGATCCTGTTTGGTGTGTCATGTTACTCCTGTATGCAGTATGCAAACTAATGTGGTAGTATGTTAATAGTTATTCTTTATGTGTTTCTTGCTTCGTTGACAATTATGGGCATAAAAAGTAACGATAGGGATTACTGAGTTAAACAGGCATATTGATCATCCATTCTTATACTTTGTCGTTTTACTCATATTTCAAATCTCCTTTTTATTATTATCTGTGGTTAACCGAATCTATGGATTGTTATTATCTGTACTGTATTCATGTAATCCGCTATAGTAACTCAACATATGAATATATGATGCCACTTTCTTTGGTAGTTTTTGAGAACGTGAGCTCACTGTTCAGTTTATTATTAAATTTATATTGTTTTGATTTTATTCCTTCATGCAGACGTTCTAACTTTCATATCAAATTATATAACTTTTCTGTCTCTTTAAATACAAATTGATAACAAGAAATTCACTCTGTTATGTGTATGATTTCGCCTTTTTATAAAAAAAATTTCGTTATCTATCATTCATTAAGTTTTGTGGATTTTTATATAGGTCATTAGGTTAACGTGTATCTGTCTTGGTAGTTTTGCTCTCTTTTTTTATAGATCTCTAGATGCAACCGACCTGGTTTTATTGATATTAATATTATTATTGTTATAATTAATTTTACTAGCATTGCCAACTCGAAGTTGTACATTATCTTTGCACATTGTATGTCAAACTGTGTTCATCTATAGATATCATTGCAGGTCGTAATGGGAACCAAACGAGCGTATGAAGAGGATCTGCAGGAATTTATTAAGCACCCAAAACATTTCGATTATGGAAATAAATCAGCTTCAGTAACTGAAACTAAACTTCCTCTTGAAACAGTTCAAGTTGTTGGGATTGCAGGTGCAAAAATTGCTAAAATATTTTATATTTTTGTATACTCTTATGATCAATTTTTTTTATGTATTTCAGTGGTTTATTTTTATGAGTTATTTGGCAACAAATTTATATAATCCCTGAACAAGAAATACTCATCTACCTTTATGATTTTATGATATCTAAAAAGCTGTTTCCTACAATTGCATCAAATATGAATTTTATTTTTTGAAACATATATTCTAAAAACATAAGGAATTATTGACCTTTATGGTATTCATTTTACAAGTAGATTGTTGATCGAAGATGACTTATTGATTCACATGTTTTACAATGTGTAATATAAGGTTTTAGTTTCTTCATATGAACAACACATTATCTTGTTTTTTTGTTCATAACTTCATAATTACACTCAGTTTTGCCTCTTTGTGGGGATAGGTGAAAATGACATTTCTGTCCCTGATATGATTGTCAAGGAGCTTGAAATTAACGCTCCATTACCACTGGTGACCGGAATCGACACGAGTGATGATGATTGTGGGCCCGATGGACCAATATTTGCCCCTAACCTTTTCTCTGAATTTTTTGAATATAATTTCTCTAGGAAACCAATGTTTCATTATGAAGATATATATTCATCATTACTGAATCGATCTCCTAGAAAAGAGATACCAATTGGACCAAACCATCAAGCTGATGTTCCTGAATTCGATCCACATTTCGCTAAAAACTATCGCAATGATGATGAAACGAAGCATTTGGTAGGAGTTTGTGTTATTTCAACTCATCAACCGATCTTTGATTCTTCAAGTGATGTACAATTCGATTGTTTGTGTTCTGATCGTGGTTCAGTTACATGCGTACAACAACACGTGAATGAATCGCGTTTGAATTTGAAACAACGTTACGGGGATGAAAAGTTTGTTGAATTGGGATTGCGTGATATGGGAGAAGAAGTTGCAGGTTGGTGGAGTGAAGAAGATGAAAGACTTTTTCATGAAATTGTTTACTTAAACCCTGTATCTGCTGATAGAATGTTCTGGAAACAACTATCTATTGCATTTCCTTCTAGAAGAATGAAGGAACTCGTGAGTTATTACTTTAACGTGTTCATTCTTCGTAGACGCGCGATCCAGAACCGATCACAGCTTCTAGATATTGATAGTGATGATGATGAATGGCGGGAAAGCTATGGAGGGCGTTTTAGGGAAGATGATGATTTTGTTGTTGGTGATCATCATTTGTTTTCTGAAGATGGTGGTAATTATGATGATAATGATATTAGTAACCATGATAGGAAACTTGATGTCGAATCATCTGTAATTAAGAATGAAGCAAATGTTATAATTGAAGGCGAGCAAGAAAAACCGGTAGTTGACATTCAAATTTGGCATCATTGAAGATATATTCGGGAAATTTAAAAAATGGCAAGAACGTGATTAGGTGAATGAAAAATCTTAAAGGTATGTGTTTTTTTGTTTATGTTAGTCTTGTTGGGTTTTGATTTTGGTGATCGACATGCACATACGAATTGGAATTTGAGGTTTCATTTTGTTCTTGTTTGGTTTTTTCAAATTGTTATTTGGACTTTTTAAACCCAGATTGTTGGGTTTTCAAATGTATAGAAGAATAAAAAGCTGAATTTATTGGTGAAGTGAGAAAAGAAAATGTTCTGCAAATATTATGTACTCCGTAGGTTTCGTTTTATCGTATAACCAAACCAAACCGATCCAAAAGCATTTGTTACAGATAAACTGACCCGACCCGACCCGTATATAGTTGAAAGATAATGGAAAAAGGTAGTTTAAAATAATGGTAAAAGATAATGGAAAATTGACTTTGTCAAATCATGAGTGATTTGAAATGAAACGAGCATCACTAACTAAAGTGGGCGATTATGAAGAAAATTAGATTGTTTGGTATTTAAAATACGTCTAGAGAGGATAAAGAATATTATTTTTCTTAATGATAATGAATATGTATAGAAGTGGATAATTGTTAAACACGTGTGTTATGATGTAGTAATGTTTTTTAATCTTCTTATTCATAAAGTTTTTAGTGTTTTTTTTTTCTTTTTTTCTTTTTTGTAATAAAAGATTTGATCAAACATGCTATTATATGTTTAGGTTTGTTTTACTCTGAACACTCTTAGGTAAAAATACAAGATGCTAAATGATATAAAATGATAGACAAGCATTCTCCAAAGGGGCAATTACATGTCTTACAAATTTTGAAACATTACGTGTGCACTCTTCTCAAAATTTAATTTACATTATTTGCTTAAAATCAAAACCGTGATCACTTTCAGCCGTGAAAAACCATATCTCGTAGAGGATGCCGTGTTACATTCATTGTTGATCTGATTAAAATGTAGATCAACATTAAATTGGAGTTGTTTAATATTTGTAACAAACAAAAACTGAAAAAACTTAACAACTATACTTTTAAAATTGCTGTAGTTTTTTATTTAACGGAGAATAAATTATAAAACTTTTTATTCTACTTTATTAACAACATTAGAGTAAATCAAAGTTATGGGTTAAAAAATAACGTAAAATCCAACTCAACATACTGGTGTAGAGAGGAGATGGTGATTGCTTAAAACAAATTAATTAATTAGGGTATAAATAAAATGGATTTGTTATAACAACACCTTTGATACAATTTATATCGATATAAAACAAGTCCGTATCAGTCTGTAAAAATATTAATTAAACACTCAGTTTCTACATCAACACAGCCCACACAAGTCAATACTTGACTATATAGCTAAGGGTCATATTGGGCAATGCTAATGTTGGTCGTATACTCGTATTGTTTAACGAAAAGATAATGAAAATAGTAATTTTTTTACATTAATACGACAATTATTGTTCGATACGACTTCTACAATACCGCCAGCGAGGGCTCCGTTACAAATCGCATTAATAAAAAACTTTTAAAAAAAATGATATATATGATTGGTAGAGCAACAAAATCCACCTTAATTAGTCATCTTTTGTTGAAACACAAAGATACCCTAGATACCTTCATCAAATAATAAAACTCCATTGTCAAGATAAGAATTCTTCTCCAACACATTTTCATCATCCAAACCCAAAGCTTACCTGCAAACCTTGCTTCATCCTCTAAGTTCATAGCTTGCATTTATCAACAACAAATTAAGAGTCAAGTTCGATATTCTTAAATCATGGAGAATATGATTAAACAAATGAGGTGATATGAGAAATATTCTTTTTTCTTTTCGTTCTCAATTCAACTTTATGTAATGCGTTTTGTGGTATGATCAATGCATAATAATTAATGATTTGTGATCGATCATAGGGTAAAATTTTCTGGATTGGATGAAGAGATACACGAAGGAGAAACTTCAAATGTTAGAGACCAAAAATCACCATCTCAAAAGACAAGATCGTTTAAAGGAGGTAACTCAATTTCACTACAAGAAATTAAAACAACTTATAAAACATGAAAAATTCAACTTTATTATTGTAACTTAATTGAAGCTATTTTGTTGTTATGATCTAGACAACAGAAGAGTTCAAAACTGGTATAATGGGCAATCATCTCATGATCTGACATATGATTATGATTCTGATTACATCGAGAGTGATGAGTTCCGAACAGCGGTTGCATCAGCTGCATTTGCCATTGATTCGCTTGAAGAACGAAGAACAACACGACGAAAACATGATGGCAATTTGAATAAAATCAAGAGGAAACAAGAAGATGGCACGGTTTCTATGACTAGAAAGATGAGAGAAAGAATTCCTTCTTCCGCAAGCAACAAGATGAAGAATAAAGAAGATGATACAGTTCCTATATCAGCCCCTAGCTTTCTCTCCAAGAAATTCTCAGGTACAAGAATCTTGAATTTCATGATCACAAAACCTTTTTAACAAATTAAAAAAAAAAAAAAGCAAAAAGTTATTTTGGTTTGTTTTGAATTTGTGTTTGATGAGTTATAGAATTACAAGAAAAGCTGCCTCAAAGGGCTAATTCTCCAGCAAAGATAGAACTTAAACCCGAAGGCGGTTTCGCAAGTGGTAGTAGTGATATAAAACCGACGAATCAACCTGCGTTTCTAGAAACCAAAGGCGATGAAACACGATCAGGACTTAGACCAAACGACATTAAGGCGGAGGTTTATGAGAAAACTGAAATTGAAAAAATCAATAAACGGTATAATCGATATATAGCAATTCTAAATCTAAGCTACAAAAGTTAATTTGAGAATTTAGTTGTTTGCATATATCAACACTTTAGCTGAATTAATGGAGGGCAAGAGGGTCTATTGACCCCAACCACCCGAACACGTTAGGGAAAATTACGAAAATGTATTTATTTGACCCAAAACTTACTAAAATATACATGAAAAACCGCATGCAAAAAGCAAAAAAAGCGCTAGCTAAAAGTCTAGTCAACACCTGATCACTTCGAATCTACCGGCTTAATTAGCTACAAGTTTTTTGAGGTAAAAAAAAGCGCTGACTAAAAGTCTAGTTTAACACCCAATCAAATAACTCCACTTTGAATCTGCCGGCTAAATTAGCCAGCAGTTTTTTAGCTTGTGGTTTTCATGTCTATTTTGATTAATTTTGAGTAAAACAAGTTCATTTTTGTTTAATTTTCCCAATATATATATGTTACATATAAAAGTTGAGTTCTTAAGAAAAATATGATTATAGACGTATCTATAATTTACCAAAGAACTTATTGTTATCCGGAAATTATCAGGCATGAGAAGTTGAATGCTAAAATACTTGAGTGGGAGAACGAAAAGAAAGCAAAAGCGAAGAAGAAGTTGTCAAGACATAAGGTCTTTTTTTAATGTTTTTTCATAGAATTTACGTTTTATATATACATAGATGCCATTGAAATAAGAAATAAATGATGATTAAAGGTAGCTTGTTGCAGGATGATGAGTCGGAGAAGAAAAGAGGTCGAAGTCTGCAAACTTACAAATCTGAGATAGAGATGATTGAACAGATTGCAGAAGGAGCAAGATCACAAGCTGAGGTGAACCGAAACAAGGAAGAGATGAAGGTTAAGAAGAAGGCGGAAACAATTAGGTCAACGGGAGAAATACCATCGAAGACATGTTTATGTTTTTAATTCTCGTGATCATCAAGATCATATGTATCTGCAATTATTTATAGCTATAATATAATATTTACAATGTCTTCAAATACATATCATGTGTATTTGCTTGACCAAAAACTAAATATGAAATCATTTTTATTACTTTAAGAATAACCGAAAGGAGTTGAAACACTCCTGCACCAACATCACCAACAATCAGTAAAGATAATGCACCAAAAATCGTCACCTAAACGCCATGTAATTTTTTTTTGAAAAACAACATGTAGAAAAGACAATACCTCGTCTCGCAGATAAGTTATTCCTTCTTGATTTTGATCCAGATTCGTTTACTTTAGATTCTGTTTTTTATGTATTATCGAATACACAAGATGCAGTTCTTAAAACGCCAAATAAATACAGAATTAAACTCCAATATACGCCATAAACTTACTTTTGTCAATCGCTTGAACTCATCTAAATCACCAGTTGACGCCATTGATTTTAATGTATAGCTAGGGTTGTGAGAAGGGTGGAATGGGCGTTCTTCGTGATTTTTGATTGGGATTTAAGCGCCACACATAGGTAAAAGGACGTTTTTGTCCTGCTCTTACGCCAACGCACATACTACTTTCCAACTAATTACAAAAACGCCACCGCCTCCATCTGGACTGTAAATGCCTTGATCTGACGGCTAGAATCGCTTCTTACACTTTTATCTCTTTATATAATATCCTTACTCTGATAATATAATTCTTACGAAGAAACAAAACACATAATATTGCATTATACGTGGTTAGAATGAACAATATGCAAATTTGTTATGTAATGGTTTCACACAAAAACGATAGCTTCGAAAAAAAAAAAAATTTAAACAAACACAAAATAAAAACAGACACATTAGAAGTTTTTGAAAGTATTGAAGTACAATTAAAATTAAAAGATAAACTTCAAGACACACACCACATGAATAGAATGCGAGGAATCAAGACTATAAGTGCTAAAATTAATAATATCTCTTGATACATGAATACAAAATGAGTGATTTGAGCACTTTATTTACCTTAAGTTTTGGGCTACTAAAAACTTCTACCGTGGTTTTTATATGATTCAATATTTTAATGGTTATTGGGACACTATAGTACTTTAGCTAAAGAGTTACCTGTAAAAGTGCATTATCTTCAGGAAAGCTTTATATAATTCCCTTTGGAAGTAGAATGACACCATGACACTTTCTGTTCGAATTAACAAACTTTAGAGTATATATTGAGTGTTCAAGAATATGATCCCAATCATGATTTTGAACCCATTGACGAATGACTTTTCGTTATCTCATTTATGATCGATCTATGATTGTTTTTATATATAAAGGCCCGTTTTTTTATATATGTTACTCGTAGCTTATAATACCATATATTATAGTATTCTTTGTTTTCTGTTGTTTAAATCTTTAAGCAGCATTATATTTTATTCAGTTACAAGTGCAATCAAATTACTCAAAAACTCAGTAAAAGCGTTGAATTACCAAATGGAGTATCCATCAAAATGGAGTTGAACCAGCAAATGTTGTCAACCGCTATTGATAAATTAAGAAAACACAAACTTTCAAATTCTTTAGTGTATGCAATGATCTCTTTATTGTTTTGAAAGATACCCATTTCTTCTTCTCCAAGTTGAATAATCGCTTTAATACCATCTCCAGACGGAGTATTCATCAAAATTATAATGTTTCCATTCATATTTTCATTTTTTATTAAAACTTGTGCAGGTTTTCCCCATCCGAAATCCACTTCATAAAACGGCTCGAAAACATATACGTTCGACTTTGATCCTCCCCTAACGTTGACAGTTGGTTTAATAACATTTTTCCAATTTCTTCCGAATTTCTAACTTCTTTAATTTCCGTTATATCTTTCCTCAACTTATCTATCACCTCATTCAACCTGGAACCTGATCTCACCAGAATCCGCCGCCATTGAACATATGTTACCTGCTACTATTTCAGAAGGATTTTGTGCGATAAGTTTCTTCCTCATGTTCACCAAGTGAGACATGTTTGATGGTCGTAAAGAACCTGATAATATCGTAGCAACATCCACTGCAGATTTAAAGATTAGAGATGACACTATTTGGACACGAGTAGCGTTCACTGACATGTTAACCTTGTTCTTGAGTTCGTTAAATTTCGAGTTAGGGAACACGAATCTTCTTCTTACGTACTTTAGTTTGTTTTCTCCTTTAAAAACGAAATCCGGTACTTTAATGTTACTTTTAGATGATATAAATGTAGGATTCTTTGGGGATCCACCGCGTGTTACAGTGGCCCAGTGGTCGATAAACTTACAGTCCGTGAACGCATCACCAACCTTGTGCGATACGGACACGACCACTGCAGCTCCACCACACGTGAAACGAGTCAACTGAACCTCGACCAATCTACTCTTATTAGTAATACATAAAGCATAATCAGGAATAAGTTGGTCTATGGTTTCATCGACCTTTTTCTTGAGGATGAGGTCACTGATTCGGTTATCACTAAAAGCTTCCAAGAACTCGACACCTTGATCGTTACAATCGATTTGAGGGTCCGAATTCGCTCGACCAGCGAATGGATAGTATGATGTTAAGCTATGCGATAACGACTTTTTTAGGATGTTAATGTCGCCATTGTTGTAGTTTTTGTAGAAGAATATAAATGGCATTTTAACATTGGGAACAATTTGATCAACCAATGAAAGGTGATAAGTTTTGAGGTGAGGAGGTGTTGGGGAAGATGGTTTAATGGTTTCTTGTGATATGATTGTATGAAGCTGTTTTGACCTTACAAATCTTTGGAGCTTTGTGATTATTGATGGCAAGGTCACAACTCACAAGTATGACGAAGATGTACGCATGTATACGTCTTTTTATAAGGCCTTTAAATTTTAGTTTATTTTTATTGTATACATTAATTAATTTATTGATTAGCATAATCGTGGCCTGTGGGGCGGAAAAGGTGCGTGTGTTTATATTAATTAGTTCTAAAAAACAAATCATTAGGTTGTATTAAGCCAATAAGCTATATCCAAAAGCTGAACTAATCATATATGAGTCAAATAGATTAACAGCATATGGGAATTCTAGAATGTGAAAGACTTGTAATAACCAAAAGCATCAGTTGTTATTTATGTTAGTATAGTGACCACAACGTCGTTCATTTACATTGTTATAGTTTTGTAAATTTGTAATCTGTCTCTCTTTTTTAAGAGAGAAAACCTGCACCACTAATTAAATCTCATTTTTTGCAAAAGTTGGCCTCTCCATTTAAAGGCAATGGTTTATTTTAAAAATAGGTACTACAATATTAAATCATGGAAATAAAATCATAGTAAGAGGTTTTTTTAAGTTAAAGATGCTAAAATCTACCTTAAGTCATCAATCATTTAAACCTCCTCCAGTGTCAGGGTGTATCTCTAATAAGAGGGGAGGGATCGTCCCATGAATCCTTACTCTTGTCAGCTTTTACGTCAACGTCACATTAGCTTTCTTCAGTTTTCCCATATTTTCTCATTTTGCGTGGTTTCTTACAACTTTTCTCCACTTCATTATTTTCCCAAAATTTTTGAGTTGTATATAGTAATACTCCAAAGTAAGAAGAGATTTTCGGTGTGTTCAAGGTTGTCTTTAATGCAAATTAACACGTGTCACAACATAAAACAAGCACTCACTGTTTATTAGATTTGTTCGATTCGATTAGATGTCTTTCCAGAATTACACTTTTATAAGCTTTTTATAAAATAAGTTTTGAGTATAAATGGTAACACTCAAAAAATAAAGGCCTTCAAGTATTTGGGCTATATGTTGAGGTGGGCTTGTAAGCTTAATTTTGTTTGGGCCACATGATGTTGGGTACTTGGGTAGCAATAAGCCAGTGTAGCATAGTATTTACGAATCAAAGATGGGGAATTAACGTTCGTCTCTCTGATTGTGCGCCTTTTCAGTCTTCATCCTTCGTTCCACATCTCAAAGTCTCAGATTAAACCGACCGTGAACTCGAACCCAACCTTCAATCCGGGCCTCGCCAATTTTTAAGTGTCCATTGGTGTTCAGATTCTGTAGTTCACTGATGTTCAGATTTTAAGGTAACTTGTTTGTGTTTTTTGATTTTGACTTTGATTTTCAGGTGGCCAAATACTGACATGTCACTTTTCTTTGTTGGCAATCCTTAAAATCCGATTTAATTGCTATAAGTATAAGCGTATTCAAAACAAATATAGTAATTAGCATGGTAAATGTAAAATTTTATTTTGACCTTTATTATACGTAATAAAAACTAGAGTAAATTACACAAATCATCCGTTATATGTATGTCGACTTGCATGTGTGCTTAGGTTTAAATTTTTTGCACCAAATTATCTTTTATCTTTGTGTTTTATAACAATCAAATGTTTTTTACCAAACACAATTAACTTTTCTGTTAAATTGTTTAGAAAATATCTATTTTGCATTTTTGCCGTTAATATTGAAAGATAGTTAAAAAGGTTAAAAGGTTTGTTTGACCTTTCTTTTTGTTCAAGCTTCATCTCAGGCTACCGCATAAAACCCTGAACTGTATACGCCACCACCGATTCCGATATCGCCGGTGGAAATGGAGATTGATCCACCGAATTTAGGCGAGCAAACTGTAATTATCAAAGACGATGATCTCTTCAAAGCCGCGGATAATGGCGACGTTTCATATTTGAAATCTCTCTCTCAATCGCAGTTGCTCCGTGCTCTCACTCTTCGTAACGAAGACGGTCGATCGCTACTTCATGTTGCTGTTTCTTCAGGCCGCACAAAGGTGCTCTTTTCTTTGAGCTTAATTTGTTTTACTTTAAAGTTTGCTTTCAACGATGAACTTACATGAATATGTACAGGATTGAACGAATTAATCAGAAGGTTATTGGAAATTGACTGCATTAACCGTTGAATCTGAATTTTAAGGTGTTTAATTTTCAAATGTAATGAATTTCAGATGAGAGGATTGATTAAATGCATTCTAGGGTTTGCTGTTTGTTACTTTTCTATGAACTGGATAAATTTTTGTTAAAGGTGCAGAATTATGCGAATTCATTTTTCTTATCATCATTAAACTTTAATTTCATTAAATCAGGTGGTGAAGATACTTTCAGCTTTTGATCCTTCAGTCAATGGGATCAATAGTTCTGATGAAGAAGGTTGGACACCATTGCATTCTGCAGCAAGCAGTGGAAATGTTGAAATTGTCAAGAT
>WOUH02000006.1:6418721-6431098 GCA_009936405.2 Stevia rebaudiana
AGTGGATGTTCTTGCTTTGACATCCATGTCAATTGCTTCAAGCTTTGCAATCATTTCTTCAATCTTAATCTCATCAAGGTCTTTGGTTTCCTTGATCAAACTTTCTCACTCCAGCTTTCAGGAAGTGTGTTCAACAGTTTCACATTTAGATCATAAATTCATAATTGTCATTTTTTATTCCAAATGTTTTGAGTTTATTTATCAGTTGCACAGATCTCTGAATTTGCTGTGTCACAGTCTTACCCTGAATATGTTTGAAGTTGTCAAACATCATCTTTAGGTTGTCTCTCTTCATCCTCTTCACCTGAGCACTACTAGCAAACATTACTTCCAATTGATCCCACAAACTTTTGGCAGTCTCAATATCTTTCACACAGACCAAAATTACCATAGGTAAAGCAGATTTGACAGTATCATATGCCTTGATATCCATCTTAATCATTCTTCTCTCATCATCCTTCAAATTTATACCTCTGAGTGGCAGGCATTTGTTGTGATACTTCAATCTGGTTTCTTCATTGAGATCACTTGGAACATTTAGATCAATGATAGATCACCACATTTTTTGATTTGTGCTATCAATATGATTCTGAAACCTAAGCTTTCATTTCTGGAAATCAGCTGCATTCTTCAACATAGGCAGTTTGGCTCTAGATGAACCTGATTCAGAATAAACAGAAAAAGATGTATTTTGTTGATCCATTTTGGGTATTTTTAGATTTTACCTGAGATTTTAATTTGGATTAATTTAGGATCTAATACCCTAGTCTAAAATTTGTCCAATCACACAGGTCAACAATGATTTAAATCAAGTTAGATTAAGCTATTTGAGACACAGTCTCAAATTAATTGACTGTTGATTAAACTATTAAATATGCAAGCAATTAATGAACACAGAGAAATCGGGAAAATCAATTATGATTTTACTGATTACCGTCCGAATTAATGATATGATAATCCAAATTTTATCCAAATTAACAACAAAAACAACAGGAAAACTTGTTTCACTGATCCGAGATCTATTCCAGAAAATCGGAAATCAATGGAACAGTAGACCCTCGAATAACCGTTTCGACGCTGAGACAGAAATTTGTGAATCGGCTCACAATTTCTTTGATCAGACCGATTACGAATCAACTAGTTGATGGGCAATCGAATACGCTTCAATTGATTAAACAATTTTAAGCTATGAATATGAAAATCTCAAAATACGCAGTTTCACCAAGAACATGCACTAAATCGGATCGATGAATTCATGTCAATTTGTTTAACGAATTTATCAGATCTGTATTAGATTAACCTTAACTATACGCTTTCAAGCTTAGATCAGCTTTTGATAGCAGAAAGCACAACTTCCGATTTTGATTTTCACAAAAATCAAAATATCGAGCCAAAGCTCTGATACCAATTGTCAGGAACGAGATCTGATCTGCTCTAAGAACAATAAGTAGTGATTTCAATTGATTACATGGCGGAAACAAACAATCAATTCAAGTTAAGATATAGATCTAATTTAAAACACAAACCAATCACAGTTGCAATTAAATTCAAGTCGTGATTAATAAGATAGATGAAGAACAGATAGTATGAATAATAAAGAACAGTTTGTTTTAAATCAGATCTGAAATGATCACAGAATTACAGATGTGTGTGTGAAAAAGTGTAAATCAGAAGTGTGTTAAAAGCGTACAGACACATTCTATGACAGGCCTATTTATAGGCAAATTCAGATCTAACCTAACTGCTCTAACGGTTAAGCACTAACCAAAATAATAAGACTAAACCCACATCAGTTATTTAGGTCATAACTGATGTCATTACAAACTATAAACAGAAAGAAATCTATCTAAGTCTTCAACTCTGAGCAACAGCAACTTTGTACATCAACAATAAGCAATTACAACGTCAGCAGTCATAACTTTGGTCATCAGCAATGCAGAATGCATTCTGATACTTAGCAGATAATCTTCAATGTAATGTATATCAAAAGTGGAGACATAATCATCAGCAATGAGTCTTGTTAGGCATCAGCATTGAAGAATACTTTGATCTTTTAGGTATGAGCTTCTTCATCAGCAGAACTCAACTCTTCATCAACAATCATCACCTCAGTGTCAGCAAATCCGATTTTGCTATCAGCAGTGAGTCATCATTGGCAAATCCTGCACATCAGAAAAGAAATCATGTAGAAACACATATATATCAATTAGATGACATATATTAACACATATTAGGTTTAGAAAACAGGTCCATATTGTGTCATCCGTATTGAGCCTGTCAATACGTCCACATTAAATATGGATTTGACTTTAATAATCAATCAGCAAAACTAAAATCTGTTTAAAGCAAATAAACAAAAGTAAAGAGAAGAGTTAGAACTTTGTCATCATTAAATGAACTTAATGATTAAAGAGACTTGCTGAGGACTTGTTAATTGTTGGCAAGTCACCATCTCAATAGAGGAAACCTAACAAAGACAAAGACAGAGGGTAATCTTTTGTTTAAAAAAAAAGTAAAGGATAAATTTGAATTTTATGGTGAGAACAAAATGACAAGATTCCCCCTTTTGAATTAAAAAAGAGTAGTGAACATTTGGCAACATCTCACTCAATCTTGACTTTTCAACCATTTGATGATGGTTATATAGTTATTACAACTAAGATGAGTAATATAATACCACTCCCTATTCAGGTAATAACAACAAAGAATCAGACAATAGAATACTAGAGTGCTGGATTCAAGTATGTTAAAAAACTATAACAGAAACAAACAACTTATAAATTAAAATTTTCTTATATTCTACTCTTTGTTCTAATAGAATTAGGTCCATGTACTAAGAATAGTCTTTTATAGAATTTATTACATAAAAAGGAGGTTAACTAAAAAGAAAAAAAAGTTCAGACCAAACTATTTGACACATATCACATAAAAACATCACATTCACCATTAACAGACTTTTTATAAATGTGTATCTAATAACAAATCAAATACATGCTAAATGTACAACATTTAAAGCAATAAAAAAGAATTTGGACATGAGTAATCACAGAACACAACAAATTCAAACCAGACTGTATAACAACTTCAGATATCATGAATCAATAAATGGTCAAACCCGAGCTAGCTTTTTGACCACACCAGCCATGTACTTGCCTTGGTGTTCAGCAAGTGCTAATTCTGTTTCAGATGGGTTGCGGGTCCCATCACCAGCAAACACACCAGCACCATAAGGTGTACCCCCTCGAATCGAGTCCATTTTAAACATATTAGCCCCAAATGTGTACCCGATTGGAACAAATAGCATTCCATGGTGAGCTAATTGCGTGATCGCTGTCCAACTGCAAGTGCACAAAACAAAACAAAACAAAACAAAATATGGTTAGATGAGACAAATGGGGTTCTTAAAAACGACATGCGATTTAAATCAAGTCTTTAAAGTATCCAAAAATGTAAAGTTCACACGTCAAATTATATAATCACACATTATATTACAGTTAACTTTTTTAGCCAAAAGTAAAGGAGAATCGGGTAAAGCATGTTGAAGTCACCTAGAGAATATTTTTAGTGCATACAGACTCTAAAATCGTTTTAATCATCGTGAAAAGATTTAAATATGGACAAAAATTGTTTGTAGGTTGACCCTAACTTGTATTGACCGGTTAGGTATTCTTGACATTCAATATTTAATAGATTTAACTTTTGTTTATGGTAATATAAGTTCACAATGGAAAATGAATCTTGTATGGATAGCCTAGCTTTAGCTTTGATTTTAGCAAAATAAGATTATTAAAAAAAAAAAAAAAAAGATAAGATACTATTAGTTGCTTTCAAGCGAAATGTAGCCATGTATGTGTCTTACGTTATTTTATGCTTTTCAAACTTTTGTCATAACACACTTATTACAGAACCAACGAATTTTGCGAGCGCTACGCAAAATGAAAGAACCTAACAATACAAGTACACAAACACAAGGACAATAAAATCTAGGAAATTTACCAAACATAAAGCAACTATTTTTCACTATAGCATGCTTGAAATTGTGATGGCAGATGGCTCAAAAACATATTTGCTTTAAGCTCGTAAAGTTTATTTGTTTGGCTATTGCGCTAATGAGTAACATATTAACTATACTAACAATAATGACCTTCAGCCATTGTGTTAAGCTTGATCATCTACCAATATAGTAGCTATTTTCTAAGCAACAACCAAAGTTCCCAAATATTTACCCACTTCATTGTAACTAATCGCATTTTGAGTATGTGACAACTTATTAAAGAGTATGTGTTGGATTATCCTTTATGAAAGAACCATTTTCAAACACAATATCCAAACATCCCTAAAATATACAAGATATTTTCCCTTTTTAGGTATTAACAAAATAACAATAACAAAGTTGAAAAAAAATCAAATGATGATATCACAAAATGACTACATGGATCCTATTAGAATGTTATGGTTCATGTTATCTCTTCAATTTCATTGAATTGCAAACCCTAACACCCAATTGATAGAAGAATCATGCAAACTAAACAAAGTAAAACCATCAATTACATTTCAATTGCAATTAAGAGTGCAAACTTACGCAGTGGTCTCCTGTCCGCCGCCCTGAGTACCGGTGCTCACAAAAAATCCGGCGGGTTTTCCGGCGAGCTTCTGTTCTCTCCACAACTGCCCGGTGGAATCAAAGAACGCTTTCATTTGAGCCGCCATAGATCCATACCTCGTCGGAAAACCAAACAAAAAACCATCGGCCGTTTCCAGCTCATGAACCGATGGAATCTTCACAATCTCATCGTCCTTCGGTGGCGCCTGCATTTGCAATAGAATATCATCCGGCAACATCTCCGGCACACGGAACAGCACTGCTTCCACACCGTCAACACTGTCGACCCCCTTCTTCATCCTACGAGCCAGTGTTTCAACATGACCGTACATCGAGTAGAACACAATCAGTATCTTAAGCTTCGCTACTGTCGCCATTGGAACAACGTTATCTGCTGTTTGAGATTCTGTAGCATTGATCGGGGAACAGATGCTGGCCGGAGCATTCCCAGAGTCAACTGCAGGCGGCCGTTTCTTACTAGGGACGCAGCCACCTCCTTTGCCCATAGCAAGTCAAAATTGGTAAAACTGAGGGTGGAAAAGTAATGAAATCGATCTAACAACAATTAGAGAGGTTCAACTTCTTTTTCTAGGGCTTTTCATTGTTATGTTGTGCTTGTTTATCGGTTGAAGATAGATTGTTCGGTTCGGTTCGGTTTGAAATCATAGATAGAATAAATAGGTTATTAATTTGATTTCATAGTTATTTTTTTTTTAACTTTTGATAAGTTGGTTTTAAAAATTCCAAACCAAGACAAACGAAACGGTTTGGTTTATGGTTTCACCAATAATCGAACCAAAACATTAGATTTATATCTTGTTTGATTGAGAGAAACCTTTAAATGATGGTTCTTTGTGTGTAAATTTTTTGGGGAGTGTTTGCACATTTATGTAGCTCACTCAAGAGCCGATTGGAGGGTGTGGGGGGTGAGTTATGAGTTATGACAATAAAAAAGGAGTGATGTCAGGTTGGAAATTGGTTGAAGCAAGAAGTGGAGTGTGGAATTGGTAAAAATGATGAAAAATGGATTTTCAAGATATTACCGTTAAAAAGCATGTCGTGTGTCGCTGGGATTTAGGCTAAGGAATCTCGCATGGAGCAAGGATACGATAGGGGGGAGGGTTGTGTTTAGGGTTTATATGATTAAGTGTTAATGGCATTGGATCCATCATTAGATTTGAATTTGAAGCACACTTTTGATTGTTATGGCGCGCTCATATATTGGTAGAAGATAGGACGTTCGTGGTTCAATATGAAACCACAAATCATCTAAAACCGGTTATTGATTTGATTTCATAGTTATTTTTTTTAATCTTTAATCGGTCGGTTTTAAAATTTCCAAACCATATCAAACGGTTTGGTTTACTGTTTCACCAATAATCGAACAAAATCGTTAGATTTATGTTTTTTACAGTTTTTAAATATATCATATTTAACAAATTAATTATGTATATGTGTTTAATTAAAGTTTTAAGTGAAGAATATGCCAACTAATGAAGTACATCTTAGACTCTAGAAACAACAATTTTGGTAGTGTTATGACAAACTATTAACTCAGACAAGTTCGTGTTTTATTCTAAAAAGATTGATAAACTATTAAAACTAGCATTTATCTCATTTTAATCAATTGTCTAGTTTATGATATCACATTTGGAATTATTTGGACTTACAACAGTACCTAAGGACTCTAATAGAGATGAACTACCATTAGAATTGTGAGATTTCTTACAATCTAGCTTTTAAATCTTCATATGAGTGTAGATGATAGCAAAAGCAAGCTCTTAGCTTCCACCAAGCCTTCTCTTGAGCTCTTGGTCTAAAAACTCCAAGTGTAGCAACTTAGAATCACATGGATGAGGTTGGAGAAGACGGAAATTCGTGGGTTTTGGAGGTAATAGCAGATTGGAGTTTGTTTGATTCAGAGAAACCTTTAAATACGTCGTTATTTCACTCGGATTTTGAAACCTTGAATCCGTATTCGAACCAAAACCTTTTTGATTTGATGAGCCAGCATGATGATGGAAACGAGTTCGATTGTAGGGACGAGTTAATCCTGCTAGCCGAGTCCATTGAAACTCAGTCTTTTCCGTTGTCGCAAGTGATATTGGCGCGGCTCAATCAGCGGCTGCGTTCACCTACCGGAAGAGCAAATCGCAGAGCTGCGTTTTACTTCAAAGAAGCGATTCAGTCCCTACTCGGGTTAACTCGAAGCTTTCAGACTTGTACCTCTTATGAAGCTTTCCGTTGTCGAAACTCAGTCTTTTCCGTTGTCGCAAGTGATATTGGCGGGCTAACTACACTGCCAATCAAGCGATCCTTGATGTGGTCGACGGTGCGACGAAAGTACACGTCATCGATTTCGACATCGGATTTGGCAGGCAATGGGCATCGTTTCTGAAAGCGGTGGCTGAGAAGGCAGAAGCTCGGAAAGTTAATCCACCGGTCATGAGGATCACCACCGTGGTTCCTGAAGAATACGAACCGGAGTCATGTTTGATCAAGGAGAGGCACAAATACCAAATATACACCCTCACGTGAGAGGCATGTGAGGGGAGTTAACTGACAAAGTTAACGAGAGTTAGTGTAAAGGTGGGGATTAAACCAACTCAGTTACTTAAACGTTGTCTAACGTATTTAATGAAGCTAGAGGTTGAAATTTGTGGTTTTCTATAAACATAAAGGTTGAAATTTGTAATTTTGTCTAACTAAAATTCATGACACGTGAAGTCGGACATCCATACGAAATAGAAACAAAATTCGCCACGCAATAAAGGGACACCATAAATTGAACAATCCATAAATCATATACATATAAATAAATATATGAATGTGAGAAATCAAGAATCAATAAATTAACCACAAGTAATATGTTACTTACATGTAACACATTAAAAGTTACAATTACTAAATGCACCATAGTATGACAATGTATAGAAACATGATGTATGCATACAAATTAGAATTGACTAAGGTTTAATCCCAACCAAGGTAAGTAACCCATGGTTACTTGGAAATCTTCCATGGTACAAGAAATCTAATAAAAAAATGGACACACTACTCCTAAATCATTGACTAGAGGGGATAAGTAAGGGGAAGATCACCTCATCTATCACTCACCACCACACTCTTCTCCCTCTCTTCTCTAAGTTTCGGCCGACCCTCCCCCTATCCCTTACCTTGAAATGTTGTTCTTTAACTTACATCATCTACAACCTTGAAACCTTCTTTGATCATAGCAAACCACCATGGAAGCATCTTATTCTTAGTTTCTTCATAAGATCATCAAGAAAAATGGAGTTCTAGCCACTTGGTTCAAGAGTTCTTGGTGCATTTTTGAAGTGTGCGAGTATTGTGGTTCATCCTTCTTTCAACATCTTCTATGGAGCTTTGATTCTTTGTCAAGTATTTCTTTCTTTAGCTTGGAGTGGGTATACCTCCTAATCTTCACTTTTTCCTTGTAAAATTATGCTTATGATGTTAAAAATCCAAGAACAAGAAAAGATAAGTTAACATGATGTTAAAATACTTGGAAGTTAAAAAGAAAACATGTTAAAATGGTAAAAATGATCAAAAGGAGTTCGTATAGCTAGACAAAGAATTGGACCACGAAATTTTGGTATGTTGTGAGGAATGTAAACTAGCAAACCTGTAAAATTTGAGCTCATTTTACGATGTGATTCAGCCTCAATACGCCCTTCGTGCTCCTCTCACACCTCCACCACCCGCACTAGAAGAGGCTCGTTGTGAGTGGATTCGTCATTCTCTATCCCTATCCCTCCTCCACACCTCCACCACCCGCACTCAGCACGAGATGATTAGCCTCATTATGACCAGCCTTTCTGTCCCTATCCCTCCTCGTTGCTTTCTTCACCCTTTCCCTTGCTCTTCTTCCGCAACAGGTACTGACGAGGCCGGTCCATCAGGGACGCATCATTTTGACGACGACGATGAGGCCGGCGCTTGAGAGACAGTTTTTACAGAAGTGAGCAGCCAGATGGTTATTTTGTTGATGTATTTCTTTCACATTATCATGTATATTTTTATATATTTATTTTTGATGTGATGTGATAGGTGATACATTATTATCTAGTTATTGATGTTTATATTTATCTTGTGATCATTTGTATTGCTGCTTGGTTGATTATGATGTATATTTGGTGCTTGATTGTTTATATCTTGTGGTTGATTGTTGATTGATTGTGTTTGATGTGACATGATTTATTTATTATCTTATATATATTTATCACATGCTACTCATGGTATTTGTGTAGTTCTTGCTTCTTTTTAGTTTTTATATTATTTTTGCGTGGAACTACGACGTCATTTTTTAGAGCGGTTTAGTGGACCGCTCAATGCCCCATCTTTGGAATTGCGACTCGAGTGATTGTTCTGCTATTTTACACGATATTATCAGGGGAGTCCATTCCATACTATCTTTTTTAGTTTTATTTTTATTTTTATTTTTATTTTCTGCTTTTTTTTGTATTTTTCATTTCTACATTGAGGACAATGTATATTTTAAGTGTGGGTATGAAAAACTACGTTTTTGAGTCAGTTTTTTGTAAATAGTTTGAGTCTTTTTAAAAAAATCCAAAGAAATAAAAATAAAAAAGAAAATAATTTCATTGTTAAAGTCTGATACCTTAAATGGGAAATGATAGGTATAACTTGCTTTTGGTTTTCTAGTTTTTAGTAAACTGTTTATCTTTTGCATCTAACTTGTGATGTGTAAAAAGATCCAACCGACAGTTAGATTTTCTTAGGATTGAATTAATAAACCCTTAATTGTCATCTATTTTGAGGGTTTGTCATCGATTAGGTTTTTGATTTGAAACTACTTAGTTTTAGTAGGGAAAACTGCTGCAAACTTAAAATCTCTATTATTTTCTAATTAACTAATTTGGCACATCCAAAGAATGGCGCCCGCTTAAAATCCACCAGTCCACTGTTTGAGCTGAGTATACGAATAATAATATGAAATGAAAAGAATTAAAAGGTTGCAGCTTATGTGTCACACGGCAAGTAACAGCTTGGTTGAAACACCACTAAGTTAGCTCCATACTTGTATATTATAAATGCGCTTAAAAGTTTAAAATCAATTAAATGCAAAATGGTCATACTTTCATCCGCTTCCATCTTAAGAATTAGAATTAACTGTTAATAATTTTGATTTTCTGTATGCGGTGGTAATCTTAAAAATTCTAAGTAAAAGTAGATGATTTCTCTTGGTTGTGTGAGTCCCATATTTACTGACTTGAACTTGAGCTAAATTGTCATGAATTTGAACTTTTAATTGTCGGTGGTTGGGTTTAAAATGGACAATTATATTTGCAATCACAGTTAATTAATTAGTTGTTTTTAAGAAATGAAATGTTTTTATGAAACCACTAGTTAGTTTTGATTCCATTGTATATGGCTTTTTCAGGGACGAAAAAGAGTTAAGTGTAAGGATGTTTGATGTGTTGCAAAACACATTGCATTTATCGTCATAGAGTCGTTTTTATTATTAATTGTATAGTTTTGTATAGTTTTATCCTCGTTTCGTCCATATACTTAATCTCTTTATATTTCTCAGGTGTTCGTGTTAAAGACGATGATATGAAGCGTAAACGCATGAAGAATGAGCACCCGAGGATAAACGAGACGAAAAACGAGAAAATAAAAGAAAAATCTGGATTTACATCGCCCGTGCGTCACACAAGCAAGAGCAACAAGCCTGTGCGATACGCCCCGCCCAAGAAAGCACTTCGCGACCACCCCTCAGCGCCGTACGCGGGCAGGGTGTTGACCGAGGAAACCCTAATTCTAATTGTATAAATTGAACACGATCCCATCAGTTTGAGGGTTCGACTTTTGCACACTTTTTGGACAATTTGAAGTGCTCTTGCTGCTGGATTGATCAAGTTCGAAGCTTGGAGGTGTTTGGAGCTTTAATTCGGTTGGTTATCAGTAGTTGACTTTGTTTTAAATCATTTGACTTTTGTTATTTCTTGTTCTTCTCTGTTTACACGACTATGAATGCTCTTAATATGTTTAATAGGATTGATTTGATGATGTTTGTTGGTTAAATTCGTATTAGTTGCCTAGGCAATGGTTGATTGCATGTTAATTTGTGTTTAATGTTGATTTGGACAATGATTCACTAAAATTGGATTGTAATAAGTTAAAATACAGCTAATAATTGATCATATAGCAGATTAGGTAATGATAATGGAGTCATAAATCAATCATAGGTCTAGTTTGTTTTAAGTGGATTGATTTATTGTCTAATAGTTCAATATAAATCGCCTTTGCAACCTTGAGACCGAGAGGGATCCAATGAAAAAAACAACTATGAGAGTAGGGACCGGTGGTAAGAATAAACTCACTTAGATGAGGTGTGGATAGAGGTCACCGATCCAAATCTGAGAATAGGAGAGGGTTTACGGATTCCATCCGGTTCCGCTTATCTGGGGGTTATGGTCTCACGGAGGTCGAAGAATTGACCTTGGCTACATCGCTCTGTTTCTGGTGGGTAGCACGCGAGATCCTATGCTGTTTAAAAAAAAAAAAAAAACTGTTCAAAATTAAAGAATTTAAAGGATGTATGAAAAATTTAACCCGGGGGATTTCAAGTAAAGTAAGGGGCTAAGGGCCTAAACCACTTGGGAAATTGTATACCTTTTGTTTTATTTTCCTAGAGTTAAACACTATATGTTGCAGTAACGAATAAAGAGATGATCTGAAGTAAAGTCCGGGCTTCTGGATGACCTTTTCTAGCTAAGTAACCTGCTATGACGCAAGAAAAACCGTTAGTCTCACTGCAGGAGGGTTACTCCTGCGATCGGACTCCAGCGTGAGGATAAGTATTGGCTTTTAGAAGATAATGAATGTATAGAAAGAAGTTAGAAAGAGAGTAAGAGAGCTAAGGAATGGGATGATATTACCTGTTACTATAGGGTCTCTATTTATAGGCTCCACCATGCTGGCCATGTTGAGTCTAGTTGGCATGTGATCTCTATATATGGATGGATATCTTCTCCTTTCTGTCTGGAAACTCGGGACTTGCCTTTTCCGTGCAAGTCCTTGACTACTGTTCCCTGGGAAGTTTCCTGGGCCTGCCTTCTGTTGGAGGCTACAGCAGGTACTTATCTTTTCCCATGCTCTCTTTCACGAGAAAGGCATGCTTTGGGAGACTCTTACTTGTTTTGACTTGTCCACCTTACTACTTATATCTCCCTTGAGATCAGTATACAGGTTCGTCAGTTGAATCCTCATCGAGAAGGTAAGATTAATGGCTCGTGTTAACTAGCCATATTTGTCCTACATCATCACTATATATAAACAATTTATAATCAGCAAAAATAGAACAGAAAGGTTCAATTGTGGGTTCCAACATGTAAATCTAGCCACAATCCGATGAAACGATGATTCACGGTCACTTTCTGTTCATATATATATATATAAACAATTTATAATCAGCAAAAATAGAACAGAAAAAACAACAGAAAGGTTCAATTGTTGGTTCCAACATGTAAATCTTGCCACAATCCGATGAAACGATGATTCACGCACTACAAGAAAAGGGACGATTAGCGGCGACATCTTTAGCGGCGACACAAACATTAGCGGCGACATTCCAAAAAAAGCGGGTTGCGTATTAGCGGCGACGCCAATAGTGACGACACGTCGCCGCTAAAACTCTACAAAAAAGAAGCGGGTCTTTTCCCTCCCCCTCTTTATCTCAGAACTTTACCCCCAAAATCCCAAAAATCCCTCGTCGACTCCATCCACC
>WOUH02000006.1:6452794-6464689 GCA_009936405.2 Stevia rebaudiana
TTCTTACTTGTGTTCTTAATCGTGTTTTATTGCAACTGTTTGATACCGAGTGAGATAACTCTTGAGAGTGAATTCCGCCATTCTTGAGAGTACAAAGAGAGAAAAACCTTATGAGAGTTGTGTTAGAAAACCCAACCCGATCCAACATAGAAGTCGAACCCTCAAAACCTAGGAATCATCTTCTATTTATATTTCTCAAATTAGGTTTTCACGGTTTGCACGTCGCACGCGCTACGCGTGGCGGCGGGGAAGGGATCTACGCGTACCGCCCTTGACAAAATAGTCGCGGGGGGGTGATTTGTTTTCTAGAGGCGGGGTGCTATGGGTAAGAGGGAAAGCCTGACTCGCGCGACGCGCGACCGGCTGGGAATTTAGGATTTTCCAATTTCTTCTCATATATCGGCCGTCTTGTTTCTCCTCGGGGTGCTTGTTCCTTGTTCGTTTAAGCTTCCAAACATCGTCTTTATCACGAACACCTGAGAAATATGAAGAGATTAAGTATATGCACGAAACGTAGATAAAACTATACAAATATATAATAAAACGACTCAAATTACAATGTAGAATGTCATGTGTTTTACAACACATCAGGTCCTCTAACACTATCTCCTCACCAACCTCTTCGTCATCATCCTCCTTGATCTTTGTAAGTGGATTGACCAGCTGAAGACCGCTTCCTATAGAGATTGCTTTGACTTATGAATTGAAGAAAGGTGGTTTAGGATTATTGATAGTATTGCTTAGC
This sequence comes from Stevia rebaudiana, assembly GCA_009936405.2. Classification (NCBI taxonomy): domain Eukaryota; kingdom Viridiplantae; phylum Streptophyta; class Magnoliopsida; order Asterales; family Asteraceae; genus Stevia; species Stevia rebaudiana. The sequence goes on from WOUH02000006.1 coordinate 6,453,540, forward strand.
AACCTGCGAGGAGGATGCTCATTAACCTTTGAAGGCTAATTCAAATACTTTGGCCTCGAGGTTTTTGAAAGAAACATTACTTCCTTGGATGTGCATAGAATGCTCATAAAGAGTGGACTAAGTAGCTGCCATAAGCTGAGTTTGAGCGGCGAGCTAAGAAACAATATAAGAATTAGAAGGAGAGGGTTTAGGAGGTTCATTTAAATTCTAACCGGGAAACAAGCTTTGCCTCTGCTAATAACCAGATGAGTTCTCGGTGAGCCAGTTGGAACTTTGGCTGGCTGTTTGAATTTTGATTTCTCCAATTGGAGTTTTTATTATAGTTTTGGCGGTTGTCATTGGTGTAAGGCTTGTTCCACCCGCTCTTTATGGAATCTAGATTCACCTGAGTAGTCTCTAGGAAATTGACAGTCTCCTTCCCTCCTCGGCAAATCTCATACCTATTCAACTTCATCTTTACTTCTTTAAGATACTTAACAAGAGCTTCGACGGTTGTAATCAAACCACTATCAAGTATTGACCTGATACACACCCCAAGTAGTAGTAGTAGGGTGGGAGTGGTTCAAAGGATTTGAATTCCTAGTAGTGCGAGGTGTTTCCAGCTTGGCTCTAGCATAGGACTCAAACATCTTCGTGCACTCCTAAATATTCTTCATCTCCACGAGGTGACCTCCTACAGCAGTGTTAAACATGCACTTTTTTCTCGGGAGTGAGGCCATTCTAAAAATTTTCAAGGAGAGCCCAATCACCCATACCATGTTTGGGACAAGAACTTAAGAGATTATTGTAGTGCTCCCAAGCAGCATGGAAACCCTCATCATCCTCCATGCAGAACGAATACGTTACTTGTGTTGGAACATAGACTCTAACAGGTTAAAGTGATGAATCTTTTCTCACCGATGTCGATGTAGCAATAAAACTTTTATATAGATATATAGGTTTTAACGTGATTTCACTAATATGTTAATTTTATTAAATTAAACATAAATTTGTCTAACATAAAGACTCGTATAAAGAAGTAGGAACCTGTATTGAAATTTGATGACAGTGGGTCTCTCAACTACACTTGAAACATCAAAAACACTCTCAAGAACCAAGACAGGACAGTAAAGTAATTGATCCTACCAATGAAGGCGATCAAAAAAGAAATTGAGTTCTTATACAAGTTTTTTATAGCAAAACAAATTTTATGTTTGAGGTTGTCAGGAATGGTTCTTGTAGTTTCAGTTTTGGCATTTTAATCTTAAATTTTATAGAATACCTTTATGATTTTACCTAGACTTTTAGTTTTTATAATAATCCTTTTTCTTTTAAGTTAAAAAAGTTTGTAACTACTTTTTTATTTTTTTTTTAAGTTTATATTATCTTAGTAGTTTATATATATATATATATGTATATAGATATATACGTTTTATATGATATATTTAAATTGGTCATAAATATATATAATATTCCAAATAATAAAACTACAGTTTTATTGATAATTAGAGTATATGGTTATGTAGTCGGAACTAGTTGATGGAATTTTTGCAAGTATTACAGGCTCCCTATTAGTCGATTTTTCGTCCATCTCCTGGTAAACTATCGCCTATGTATTTCTCATATACATTTGTTAGACTTGATCCAAGTGTATGACTTTGAGTTTGTAGTACGCAACCAATATTTAGCGCCAATCTCTCTTCTCTTTAGGGCTTTCTTTGATCATGTAGTGAAATAGGACGACTTGTACTCCTTTGACAAACGATCAGGCAAGTCGCTGATCAAGAAGGTCACGTCCAATGTTTAATAACAACAGTTGCGTCACAAGTTTTTTGTGTTGATGCCCGTGTGATCCCAGGCTAGATGAGTAGCCATTAAACGAAACAAATTGGTGCCGGATTAAACAGGAATGAGCTAGGGTTCGCTGGGTCCGTTTACAGGTGAAGGAGACAAGGTCCGCGGATCGTGGCCCTGAATACGAGTCGCACAGAGGGTTGACCAGTCAACTAATTCAGTCTTTCACCCTTTTTAGTTTCAGCCACTCATTGTTTGTGTTTTCAGAAATTGGCCACCATGTCAATCTTAAATCAATATTGGCTCCATTTTTTATAATTTGGACACCAAAGTATATAAATATATTATAATTTATAATTTATATAAACCTTAGTTGTATATATATAAAATATATCTTATAAAAAAATTAAATATATATTTATCTTACTCCTCTATAATACATATAAGAGAGAGAAACTTACAAAGGATTATGCACAATGTACAATATTTGTTACATAAACTGTTATTCCTCCCAAAATGCCAAACTAGAAAATCACAAGTATTTACAAACCCTAATTCCTCCTATTCTTTGTTTCTTCTTTTCTTTACAATTTAACCTTGGTTTTTCATTGTATTCATGGTGATGTTCGTTTCTTTTTGTTTTGATTTTAGTTAGTGTGTCACAGGTTAAGGTGTGGGATTATGAAGAAGTTAGCGGAAGCATTTGCTTACCTCGAAGCGTTTTTAGTCTTCAATTGATCATTAGTTTCTCAGTTTGAATTGATTGCAGGGTTTTTTATGTTTGAACGGGATGTTTAATCGATTGGTTGTTAATTCTGAAAGGGATTTTAATGTATTATTGAAATCGATTGTTGGTTCTGGTGATTGTTTTATTCGCATCCCATTCAAGCGTATCATATGTATATCTCCCTACTTCATTTTTACAGATTCTTTGATTCTGCTGGTTGATTTATTTTTTGTGTTTTGATTTTGCAGGTAAAATGTTGTGGTTTTTCTTGGTTGTAACGCCCGTCTCGCCTAAGCTTGGCCTCTAAGTGACGTCACTTATTGGATTTACTCAATAGCAATGAATTATTTAGAGATATACACATGCAGTAGAATTAAAACATCGTTTCATTAGTATTAAACATTACCAAGATTTACATAACGGTATTTTATACAACTAGAATAATATTATCTATGTCGGACTTCAAAATTTCCTTAGCAACCCGCTAGATACCTTCATGATCACCGTTAGATCATTCTTTCTCATTAGCTGCTCTTCTCTTAATCATACCTAGTATGCATGCTAAAAATAGTCAGTTCTAAGTTTAACATCATTCAAAATTCCATAATTATAACTCTATGAACAAGTCTATCATCATCCCATCCTAACACTGTCTCTTCTTGAATCAAAATTTTATGTTCATAACCCCCATCTTCACAAGTGATCGTCATCACTTAAATCAACCTAATTGCGCAATAGACTTTCAACCATTTATAATCCTCGTCATGGAATGGTCGTACATCTTTAATTAACCATACCCCTATGGGAAATGGCTGACAATTTCAATTAAGCATTAAGGTCTATTGCATGCCCTTGAGTTTTAATTCTCAAAATAACTTATATCCTTTACCCTCATGGCACAAATAAACTTAATTTATAGAACACGTCGTCAATTCCAATTCATTTCTCAAATTCAAAATCAATCCTTCCCCTTAGATCTATACACACTGACACTTTCCCTATATATCGAAGGAAGTTCGTATAAAGGGTGTACTATGACGAACCCAACCGCTAACCCACCACCCTTACGTTTAATTGTGAACTTGATCGGGGGAACATTATAGAGTCCCACGGATGACACCAATGTCACTACAGGATCATGCAACTCTTCTTCTGGATCCTGGATGCAACAGATCAGCTTCCTTAAAACCTGCAACTTCAACTTGTTTTCTATAGATCGACCAGCATGCACAAGTGAAACCGTTAAGGCACTACATAGAGGAAATTATCCTTGTGATAACTCTCCGGCATGAGAATCAGTAGCTTGATTTTGAAAGAGATATATTAGTATGAGTATGTAAATATTCATAGAGAATTGTGCATTACCACTCATGGAGATTGACTCAAGTATTATTTGGCGTGGGCTCTTTTTCAGTGGTGCACTGTAGTGTAATTGATGAGCCACAATCTTTTTCAAGGGTTCGTATTGATGCCAACGGTCGTGGGCAGGTCCTTCTACGATTGGAGTGTTTCCCAAGTTACAAGTTTTTCGGGTGTGGATCAACACCACTAAGCATAACCCACCCTCCCAACGATGGTTATAACTAGGTATCGTACCATTTCATGAATCACTGTAACGATATATTGTGATGATTAACTTATCATTCAAGTAAACTCGTTAGTCTATTTTTTCTTTTAACCACAATCTTTGGTCTATTTCATATACAAACGAATGCATAACATATTACATAATTGTCCTTGACAATTTCTTTTTATCATTTTCAATTGAATTTTGTGAGCACTAACGATATATTTAATATGAAAATTTCTTACTCAATTCAAATATGTATCAATCACAAAGTATAAAACCTACACGGAGTAGTTTCTTCATGAGAGAAATAATAATAAAAAAAGCATAGGTGAAGGTTAGAAGTATATTTATCGATCAAACTAATAGTATGTATCAATAGGGGTCTGTTTGATACCCTTTCTACGCCTATTTAATATAAGAATCCTTTTTAGCATAACCTAATCCCGAATTCTTTTTTTGTGTGTGTATCAACTGATCATATTATGTTTTATAAATGAAAGTAGAGGGGCTATAATTGTAAGAATCTAGGTTAAACTTTAATTAAAGGAGTTCACCGCATTTTCCAGGGACCGTTGGATGATGTTGAAGCTGACCCCTCATTTATATCTTCTCATCTGCCTTCATTCAATACAACGCCTTTAAATCTCCCTCCATCCTTTACTCGTCTTCACCCTCTTCAATCCGCCATTGTTACACCTAACAAGATATCTGCAAATCCCCCAAAATGCCAGAAAACTTACCGGACTTCTCGTCCTCCGTCAAGCTCAAATACGTCAAATTAGGCTACCAATACCTCGTCAACAACTTCCTCGCTTTCTTGCTCATCCCGATCATCGCCACCATCTCCCTCCACCTTCTCCATCTCGGTCCAGAAGCCATCATCACCACCGTCACATCCATCCATGTCGATCTTGTTCAAATGCTGTGTTCCGTGTTCTTCATCTTATTCATCTCAACCGTATACTTCATGTCAAAACCCCGATCCGTTTATCTTGTTGATTACTCCTGCTACAAAGCTCCAATCACCTGTCGTGTACCCTTTTCAACCTTCATGGAACACTCGAGGTTAATCTTGAAAGATAACCCTAAAAGTGTCGAATTTCAGATGAGGATTCTTGAACGATCTGGATTAGGTGAGGAAACAAGCTTACCTCCGGCAATTCATTACATCCCACCAAACCCGAACATGGAAGCCGCAAGGGGTGAAGCAGAACTCGTCATCTTCTCCGCCATTGATAACTTGTTTGCCAAAACTGGTTTAAAACCAAAAGATATTGATGTGCTTATAGTTAATTGTAGCTTGTTTTCACCGACACCATCGCTATCGGCTATGGTTGTAAATAAGTACAAGTTGAGAAGTAACATCAAGAGTTACAATTTATCCGGTATGGGATGCAGTGCCGGATTAATCTCCATAGATTTAGCTCGAGACTTGCTTCAAGTTCTACCAAACTCAAACGCGGTTGTGGTTAGCACCGAGATCATTACACCAAACTACTATCAAGGGAACGAACGCGCGATGCTCCTACCCAACTGTCTCTTCAGGATGGGAGCTGCGGCGCTGTTGTTATCGAACAAGCGCCGCGAGCGTAGACGAGCTAAGTACAAGCTCGTTCATGTCGTCCGGACCCATAAAGGTTCGGATGACAGATCGTACAGATGCGTGTACGAGCAAGAAGATCCACAAGGACTTGTGGGAATCAATCTATCCAAGGATCTCATGGTGATTGCAGCCGAAGCACTCAAATCTAACATCACCACAATGGGTCCGTTAGTGTTACCGGCATCCGAGCAATTACTTTTTCTATTCACGTTCATCGGTAGAAAGATCTTCAATCCGAAATGGAAACCCTACATACCTGACTTCAAGTTAGCTTTCGAGCATTTTTGCATACACGCTGGCGGTCGGGCGGTTATAGATGAGTTGCAAAAGAACCTCCAGTTGTCGGCTGAACATGTCGAGGCTTCGAGAATGACTTTGCATCGTTTCGGTAACACATCTTCGTCGTCGTTATGGTATGAACTTAGTTACATCGAGTCGAAAGGGAGAATGAAAAAGGGTGATCGGATTTGGCAAATCGCGTTTGGAAGTGGGTTCAAGTGTAATAGTGCGGTGTGGAAGTGTAACCGGAATATCAAGACTCCGATCGACGGACCGTGGGAAGATTGCATTGATCGGTACCCGGTGCACATCCCGGATGTTGTCAAGCTGTGAATTTTAAGTGTTAAAAACAGTAATACTATGAAAAACAGTTTAATATTGTTGTGTTTATAATTACGTTATGTAATTTTTTTTTTTTTTCTTCTCTTGTATTAATGTTTTGAAATGTATTTTTTATGCAGAATAAAAAATTCTGTTGTAAAACATGAGTTAATGTCTTGTACTTACAAAAATGTTTATATTATATTAATATTCAATGTAATTTGGGAAAAGATTTAAATTCATCGTTGCCTTTAATTCATAACAACTTCTTTATTATTGGAGGGTCCGTTCCTACCTGTTAATATGTGCTGCTTTAAAACTCTTTTATTACATGAGACTTCGTAATCAACACTTATAACTTTATAATTTAATTAATATATATATATATATATATATATATTAAGTTTTTATGTTGTTAACACTTAAAAAATAAATATTTGACACTTTTCTGACTATAAATAATGTTTTGACATTTTAAAATTTATAAATTAAAACCCTTTTAAATATAAATTCCTTTAACTTAGTTGATAATTATACAAATTAAAGAAAAACGTCAAATTTAAATTTTAAATAGAGTAAGTGCGGTTTTCCACTTTGATATTTGCAAGACTTAAACAGTTTTACTCCAATTTTAACAGTTTTCGTCATTAAACCTTTAACAGAAGACTACTAAGACTTGAAACGTTAGTGATGAAAAGTTTAAGACTTGAAACATTTGGACGAAATTTGCTAAGATTTGAAACGTTAGAGAACGTTTGTATTAACGGTGGACTGAAAACTGGTAAGTATTACAAACCTTAGGGATAAAAAGTATAGTTTTTAAATATATAAGAAAAATATTTAATAGTGACAGACTTAAATGATTTTAAAATTTAAATCTATTTTATAATTTACAATAAAATAAAAAGTATGAAAGAATTCAAAATATTAATCTAATTAATTTAAATAATGAAAGAAACTCTTAAAAAATTAAGACCATGCCACGTGGCATTTTTTAAAATGATTTATTATAAGTAGATTTCCTCCGTTCCAAATGCGTAAGATTGAATTGATACTAACATAAGATTATAATGTAAATTTAAAGTGGTATTAGGTTGGTGTATACACTAAGGGGTATTTCTGATAATGGTACTCTTGATACTTTATAAAATGAGAGATCTTAGGTTGTAGTCTCATCTTTAAGCATAAAAATGCTTGTGAGTAAGCTAAGGGGTTTTCCCTCAAAGTAGTTTTCTCTTGAATTGATGGGGCGGGGTCGTAACGCTTTCTGCAAAAAATTACGTTGGTGTATATGTTTAGTTATTTTTCTTCACCACAAATAATATATAAAAAAAACCAAGGCTAGGAACATGCTTTAAATCCCCAAAACACTCAGCAAAAAATATTACTCAACTAGATCACGAAAATTAAAGACCCCTACTATTAGGACCCCTAACATACTTTGAGACCGCCTGGTTACGGGTCATAAGGTGTCATACGAGCCGTACTGAAAACCGTTAAAAAAAGCTTCTGCACGTCACGTTGCATGTTCGTATGTCGACTACGAGCCATAGGCTAGGTTACGGTCGACCTCTTACGAGCCGTAACCCCCATTACGGCCCGTAATGGCCTTTGAATTATTACTTTTTTAATTATTTGATATGATGTAATATTCCATTAAATTATTTGATACAATGTAATATCCCGTTGATATTCTCTATATAATCAATCGATTGTTATACAATTTTTTCATTCAATTCAATTACTTCAATATAACTACAAAAGTTGTTTTAATATGTCTTGGTAGAATAATATTTTTTCTTCCGACAACAAAGAAAGGTACGGTTATTCTGGAAATCAAGGTTATCCTGAATACTACGCCGAATGGTATTCCGGTAAAGTTGGCAACTATAGCTATTATGGTAGTGGGAACGACACGATCACGATAGTGGTAACTAAGATGTTAACGACGTTGGCCGTGATAACGATGGAGGTAACAACGCTGGTAACAACGTTGGTGCTGATAATGATGGCGGTGACAACGATAATGGGGACTTTTTATTATAAAACTAAAAGGTAAATATAAGTTAATGTTATTTGTCCCAAAAATTATAAAAGTTTAACTACGGTGTTGTTTTAGGTTTTATGTTCATGTGAAAAGTTGGTGGTCTGGGCTTCTGGCAAGGCCCATGAGAATGGATACGTTCTTGTCACTAAATTGTCCAATGCGAACAAACTCACGGGTGAGGTAAGGAGGGTAACTCTAAACTGTGACCGTCATGGGGTCTACAAGGGGGAATCTGCACAACGGAAAACCAGTTTAAAGAAGAAAAACTGCTTGTTCCAACTACAAGGTACATATAAGATAAACATAGGTGGTTGTATATTACGTGTCAAGAATGGCAAACACAATCATGGTCCTTTAGAACATTTAAAGGGACATCCTTATGCCATGCGACTTAACGAAGAGGAGTTTGACTTGGTTAAGGATCTGACACAACAGAACGTTGACCCGATAAACATTTTGTTGGCAATCAAACAAAAGAACCCACAAAACGTGTTAGGCCTTAGAACCATCTATAATGTCAATAGCACATTAGATAGATTTGTTGGTTGTATCAACATGATCAAAAACAGACAAGAATATGTAATTAAAGAATCATTTACCAGGAGTAAATCATGTTGATGAACCAACATGAATATAGTATATTTGACATGCTCAGGGTCATGTTTCTATGGAAGCTCTTGATATCCTTGTTGAATAGCTACAAAATCGGCTCTGCCTTCTCTAAAGCGGCTACCCATGTGATGACCGACTATTCATTAGTTGTGGATTATCGTGTGCTTTCCGGTTAGACAATTATATAACACATGTGTTGTTTTTTATCATATTATCACGTCTTTAGCGTATTTAGTATAAAATTCTTTAATTCCATTTTTTGATATTTATCACATAGGGAACCATTTCGCTGGATTCAATAGATGTGTTTTGGACCAAGCTTGATTTCTCCTTAATGTTTGTCTACAGACAAGAGTCGGTAGAGGACCAAAAGGATAGAGTTTACCTGTCCCCCAGACGCTCTACTTCAAGACTCGCCTCCTCTTCCTAAGCGACATATAACCAATCTCAATCTACACATGGTAGGGGTAAAGGCAAAGAAAAGTTGTTTCATGTTCTAGGTGAGGAAGAAAGAAACAACTACATTTAATACAAGGAATCGATTCCATAACTATTCCATCGATACATCAAATTAACCATCCACGCATTAGCTGATGGTTAGTGTGGTTTCCGTGCTCTCGCAGCTGGATTAGGGCGCCACCAACAAACTTGGCCAGATATCCGGGCTAAGTTGTTAGACGAGTTGCTTCAGAATTAAGCTCGGTACTCTCAATTTTTGGTAGATATTAATACATTACAAAACTTGTTGATGTGGACTAGTCTCGGTGTGGCTCTGAGACGAAAATGGTTTGAAATCCCATCCGGCTGTTCTTTGGCGACTAATAAGTATCGAGTGCATGTTGTGGTTCTTTCACCTAATAACAGTTCGACAACTTTCCCATTTTGGGTATCTTCTCTAGAATGTATATCTAGATTCTGGTTGAGATGCAAGTCTTCGGAAGCAAACGGGTGGTCTATGCTTTATGTGGAGCGACTTCAGCTCTATCTTAACATAATACCACAAAACACACAGGGCCCGTATATGAAATTCTCGATGATTATGATACTAATCCTAAAGCTAATACGGAGGAATAGATTATTTTAATTTTTTCACATATACACTAACAAAAGTATAGTGACATGTATACTAATGATTCAAGTAATATTACAAATTTGAGTTTCATGTCGCTTCTTCCTTTTGTTTTTAGTTATAAAAAAAGGTTCTGGGGTCGTATGCTTATATGCGGTCGTACTATGCGTTGGATTTTCTTTTTATACGTCGTAAAGTTTCATTATGACCCACACAACTTTTCTACTTTCCAAAGACATATTGTATTTTTGACCTACCAGGGGATCCTATCGTGTATCTTGTTGATTTGCTTTCCTTTTTTTTGAACCTATTCGTTAGTTTGTATGTATACAATCCCTACTACTACCTTTTAATGTTGCGTTTTTCTTAATTTATAAGCAAAGTGTTAAAAAGGAATTGAAACAACGATTACAGGCCGTAGTACACCGATACGACCCGTATGATCTTCAGCAAAGATTTCTTACGGACCGTATTAATTTTTTTTTAGTTTATATTATTTTTTGAATTTTATTTAAAAGATTATGTAGAAATGTAATATGTAGGGCAAAAGAATTTATAATCTAAGTTTTTAATATCTAGGTATTTGTACAGACGATGTCGCGTAGACGTGCTAGAGTTGAACCTGACCTTGAGGATCGGGATCACTACCTCGACCCGCATCCGGATCTTCAGTTCAGAGGCGGCTCATATTAGAGACCCTCTCCACCGGTACTTGCATTGGGCGCTTGCAGACATTAATACGAGCTGGAATGAGTCGAAGGGGCAGGTCACTCACCATGACTATTTTCATGAGGGGCATGATTGCACAATGGAGGGTGAATCTAGCATGGTGCATAGCTGATTACTTCCTCTCCATACACGCAATACAAAATCTATCTGTAATATTTACTTTTGAGTAAATTTGCATTTATTTAACTGTATCACTTATTCATAACTAATTATTTGGTTTCATTTTCAAGACACCGACTGTGACGCCCCAAACTCCATGGGCTCGTCACGTCATCGGATTTACACAAAGCACAAATGTTTAACAGAGATTACACAGCAGCGGAAATAAAACTCAAATATATATATTAAACCCAAGTGCTATTACATTCATTTCAAATTAATTTACATCATATGTCACTAACTATTGCCAGCATACTAACT
>WOUH02000006.1:6476742-6488015 GCA_009936405.2 Stevia rebaudiana
GTTTAACGATTTTAATGTAACAGTTATGATATGTTTAACGGTAGAGAACGGTTACCTGAATTTTGCGAGTTGTCACATCAAGAAGTTCATTGAAGGGCTTCCTACATAAAACCAAACGGCAATGCGATATCTAAAGTAAATCTTAGTGAATTCCGTACCAAGCAGTCCAACCAAAACCTAACAGTACATCAAATCTATCCTATAAAGGTGGTCCAACACAAGTAATCGATACTAGCCTTCGACCTTTGAGAAGTTACTTTGTGAAATAGGATTGATCCTTTGTACAATTTATTCATTTTAGATAGCTAGAGCTAAGCATGTCCTAAGAATGAGTCAGGTAGGACCTTTCAGTCAAGTGCCTTGCATTCCTTGCCTATTCATTTAGTCCAACAATTGAAATACCTATTCGCATTCCTTTCTAGTCCACTTCGAAAGTTATTTTGTTCAGTCGATAGATGCAAAGCTGAGATGGATAATCTCATATGCACTCCAACTTGAAATACCTTCTCTTCCACCTCTTGAAAACATGCTAGCGATGAGGAGAAAAGATGATGACAAACGAACTGAAAACTACGAATGCTTCTAATTCATTGAATCTTATTTTAGAATCCAATTTTATTATATATATATATATATAATAGAGTGATGTCTTTATAAAAATTCGTCAAGTCCGACCGAGAACTTAACCTGCACCCAAAGTGCTTACGCGGTTAAAAATATGTCTCGAAATCAATTCTCATCCCATTAGGCATTAGCCTCATTCATTCTCTCATTCTATATGGCAGACAAATTATTTTAACGATATGAACATATTACACAAAGTTGACATTACTTTATTCAAGTTGACTAGTTGAATTTCTAGCTCTAGTTTAAGTATAAGTTTTTATATCCGAAAATCTAGGAATACATCTTGGTGATAACTATAACTTCTCATCTAAATTTTGTGAATTCAGATTCTACAAGAAGTAAGTTGTGATGATTTTATCCTAGATTTAGCTATAAACGATTCTTTTGTAAACATAAAACCGTTACTATTACAAAAAAAACATAACCATATATAGATGTACATAAACTGTAAGTGTCCCATTCTTACGTCATCATCATGTCAAGGGTTTAAAAGCACCTTGCTGTTAACTCCAGCTCTATACAACTGCAACTCTGAATCCGTACTAACACAAACCTCGATCCCCGCAGGCGCAAACAACGCGTCTCCTTCAGACACGCGATCTTCACCTGATGACGTCATCATCGCTCCTTCGCCTGAAATAACCACGAAAACAGACGGGCCCGGAATCGCAGGAAACACAACCGACGCGCCTCGGTCAAGCACGCATTGGTCAACCTCAAATTCCTCGAAAGGCGGTGTGTATCGTCTCACGTACTGGTGTAAAGGTACACCTTTTAAGACTTCAGGTAAACCCTGTGATGATATATTACACGAAAACATAATATCCGTAGTTAATTACACGTATGGTCCCTAAGGTTTGAAAAAAGTAACAGTTTTGGATATTAAGGGCTTAACGTTACAAATTTTTAGTTTTATGCTTTCAGTTTTGTAATGACTGAGTATTAAGACTAACTTCTCCGTTAACTCGGAGTAGAATGACCAAATAACCCTTTGACTTTTTATATAGTCAAAGTCAAAAGGGTTACACATGTGGTCTCTAAGTTTTGCAAAAAGTAACATGTTTGACTACTAAGGGTTTAAAATAACAGGTTATGAGTTTTATGCTTTCAATTTTGTAACGAGTTTGGGCATTAATGCAAACTTCTACGTTCAATTAGAATGAAATGACCAAAAAACCGTTTGCCTATTTATATAGTCAAAGTCAAAAGGGTATTTAACTATATTGGTTATTTTACCATAGTTTAACGACATAATTTAAAGTCAAACGTGTTACTTTAAACCCTTACTACCAAAACCTGTTCACTTTTCACATACAACGTAACCATCGGTCAACTTAACTCTAACACATGACCGAACAAACAACCATTAAATTATGTTGTCGGTTTTGGCGGTTACCTGTTTATATGTGAGCATAGAACATAGGGTTTTAACATCTATATATTTTGGAGTGAGACCCGCACGGACCACGTTGTCTGAAGCCGCCATACACTCAATACACTCACCGGTTAAATACGCGTGTGGTTCGTTTGCTGCGATGTATAAACCGTCACCCGGTTCGAGTTTGATATGGTTAAGAAGAAGAGCGGCTAACACGCCGACATCATTCGGGTATTGTTTTTCAAGCTTTAACACTAGTTCTTCTTTACTAGTTAACTTTCTTGTCTGAAAAGGGTAAAAATGGAACAAAAATTTAAATTAACAGTTTTATGTGCTTTTCCTGACAAGGGTAAAAATGGAACAAAAATTTTAAATGGTGAGGATATTGGTTATATTATACCTCATTTTCACGGGTTAACCGGTTGATTAATCTGGATAGTGATTTGGATATCAACTCTCGGTCAACTGACATGAGTTTAGTGAATATTGACCGAAGATTTTTTGTTTCTTTGACCTCATTATTGTGTTTATCGACAGTTAAGATTTGGTCTTTAATTACTTCGTTAATCTCAGGTACTGTTTCAAGCACAACATCAAGTTCCTACAATAAATCACAAGTATGTTGTAAGTTATAAAACAATACACATTGAAAATATTTAGTCAAAATAGGTTTGAGTTGACTTTTTTAGTCAATGGTTATAAAAACTAGTTTTTTACAATAATAATCTACAAAAAAAATATTTTCAATCCATTTCTCTTGATTTGACCTATTAAGAATTAAGAATAAAGAATAAAACATAACCCAGATCGACATATTCATGTTAATGATACTGTAAAAGATGATAATTTACGAATATGACCTCGATTGAAGACGTTTATTTACCTCTGAACTAATAAACCCGCATAACGCCTCAAACTCGGTTAAAGCGAGAGCCATTTCGGGTTTATGATTTGCATCTTTATACGCGTTCGGTTGCGAATGATGAAGAAACCCTGCTAATTCTTTATCCGGATGGGCCTGTATGGACAATGATCGGCCCACAGAAAGAACCTGAATTGGCACAATTAAGATGTCAAATCAGTTTACTAAATGTAACAAAAAACAATTATTAATGAAATTGCTTTTATGTGAAGCTAAACAAATTGAATTATTAATATTTGATTATGGTACATCGGTGGTCATTGTTTAATGACATCATATTCAATTGGATTACAATTTACAATTAATCGAACTGTTTGAATTAAATAAGGTAACTAAATTTAGAAACTACAATTCAACACGTATTGTTGGCGTAATTGACTTGTATCTAAATCTTATCTAGATCTTTGAAATTTTCTCAAGTTATTGTTGGGAAATTCAGAAACTTATTGCAGACCAATTTCATTGACATTAATACATTATCCACCATATTATTCATTTGAATTATTCATTACCTGTTAATTTCACAGATTAATTACAGAAAACTGAATCAGTAATCAAGTAAATCATGCTAATGAGGAACATGATGAACTTGAAGTTCATCAATCATTAGTAATTTGACAATTTCATGTTCATTTCATAATTTCAGAGCAATCAAACACTAATTACGAAACAACCATCGCAATTTCAATAAAAAACTGAGACAATTGAAAATTAGTCAATTTTACCTTAAGCAAAAACGGAAGATCATGTCCCCACTTATCAACAACAATATTACCCAAAACCTTAGGGTTTTGCAGAATCCACGACTTCAAACTCAAATCATCAATCGCTTGTATAAACGAGGGTCCAGATACATGAGTTCCAATCCAAAACTCAGCATAATGCTTCTTCTCATCAATCTGACCACCACAATTCCTCTCAAACAATCTAGCGACTCGCGAATCGTATCCAATTCGACCCCAATCGTAATTCTGAACGGAACATTTGAGTTTCACGAGCCCTGTTTCGTGTTTCCGGCCGTTAACCTCCATATCTTTCGAATCCGACGAAATTGTTGATTTGATGATAATGATGATGATGATGATGCTGATTATGATGTTGATGATGATAGAGAGGTGTAACTGGTTTTTAAAGGGGAGTATACAGAGGGAAAAGTGACGGTGGCATTTTGCAGTTTGAAGTCATCGGTTTTCTTGGGAATAATCACAAAGAGATTTGCATTGGAAGACTCATCTACAAGTTTGGAGAATTTTACACATATCGTCTTCTAAGTTTTAAACTATCACAAAACCACCACATAGTTAGCATTTTAACATGAATTAAGAGTAGCTCGTCGGTAACTTTTGAATGGGTAAGTACTGAACCAGTTAGAGGACTGAATCATTAAGTGATGAATCAGTAATATGTCTGATCCATTAAAAGACAATATAATGCTTAATCGTTTAGAGAAAAATGTCTGACCAGTTCAGATAAGAGGTCTTAACCATTCAGACTCTGTATAATACTTAATCATTCAGAGGTAAATGTATGAGTCATTTAGACATTTGCTCGTGAAACAAACAGTCTGAACCATTAAGTGATGAATCAGTAAGAGGTTTGGACCATTAATAGTCTATTAAGAGGTAAACAAACAGCCCCTTAATTACAAAACAAATATTAAATAGAGCATGGTAGGAATTATATTAACAATTACACGTAATACATGAAAATAATTATATTTAGTAGGAGAGACGATAATAATATTTGGTGGGAGAGAGAAAAAAACAAGTAAAAATTTGTCGATTTTTAAAAATTAGTACGAGTGTTTATACATTTTTCGTAGATGTTTACTTTAAAACTTTTTTTATGGCTTTGAGAACTCTTTTTTTACACGTGTAAAAATCGACTTTTATAACACATGTTATACACGTGGAGAATGTGTAAGTTATCGCAAAAATATAAGTTTTTTTATGAAGTCTCTCCTAGTTGTGTATTAGATATATGTTTGAAGTAATGTTGTATTTGTTTGATAGTAAAATCTAAAAGTCTATCTATATAATAAATCTTATACCTTTAAGCATTAAGACACTTTTCTAAGAAATGTAATCCCAATTTGATGTAACTTGACCGTATATATAATAAAATGAAGTAAGAAAATTAGTGGTTTATGCGGATACCATGCTAGATATTTTATTTAAGTGTGGTTAAAGATTAAAATGAGTAAATTAGATGTAAGTTATTTGCTTAAGTTTAGGTAGGTAGAACAGAAATTTGATTCATAAATTATCTTGTATATTAGATATAAAAGTATGCAAAAAAGTGATGCATGGAAAGCTTATTTCATTTAACTTTATAATAAGTTTAAGCTGATTTCTAAAATTATTAATAATCATCTATAAATTAGATACAAAAATAGATTTTATTTGTCTTCATCATGATTAATAGACTTTAGAACATAATAAATTCCAGATGTTTAGATATAAGATTTCAACTTCACATTAGATACTTTATTATTATCTTTCCTTTTTTAAATTGTATGTAAGGCCCCATAAATACTAATTTCATTATCTAAACTTGTCATGCTTTCAAATTCGATATTTTCGTATTAAATATTGTAAATTGTTTTTAAGATTATTAATTTTTAAAACATAAGACCATGAGATCAAAAAGGGGGGCTTTCTAAAGAAATAACTAAAAACATGAAGGGTAACTAATGAAAATTGGGAAAACCTCGTGGGTGGCATGGGTTGTGACGTGCACAACCATAAATATAACGGTGGGTCGGTGGCTGGTGGTGAACTGGAGATTGGAAGCTTATTCTAAAATGTAAAATACTATACCCACTTAAATGATATTGGACCTATCAGAGGCCCACTTTGGATGGTACATTTTTAGTGGGTTTGTGATCGGATTACGTGCTTGCGTGGCAATTGTTAGTATTTGACTTTTAAAAGTATTTACGCGGTAGAAATAATTTTTATTTTAACGTAGCCATCGGGCGATATAGTCACGGTTGATTCATTGATTATTGTGAGAGCGTACCTTCAGATAGACGGGAACTGAATGAAAACTGTAAACTTTTTTTATTTTCAGTTTGAACTGGTCCCTTCAATTCGAGATACACTTTCTTTCCATCACAAGAATACTCAGAGCAATTGTACTCGTAGCAATAATTAAACCTGAGACATTCTAAAAATAGAGTTTCAAATCAATATCTTCTCTAACCACTTGGCTATAAATCATGGTCGGAAGTAATTAACAAAAGAAAAAAAAATTCAGTATATCATGTTTTTAAAAGAAAATAATCATGTTTTTAAAAGAAAAACAAAGTCACTGACATGACCGAAACATAAAAATATAATTAAAATTATAATAATGTGACAACAGGATGATCCCAATAATTAGACTTGTTTAAATAAATTCCTATATATATTCTGATCTGATTTAGTATTATAAGAAGTTTTGAAAAGTTACTATTCATTTATATTTATTTTTTAATATTTTATAAAAGTGATTGTGAATATAAGATATAAAAGTTAATAATAAAGTTATAATATATTATTATTTAATTAAAGAAAGTATTGATTTTTAATAAATAAACAGGACGAAAAAACTATTATAAATGTTATAATAAGTTTAATTAAAATTCAAAGGATAAAGAGTAAAACTCATCTAATGTGAAAGGTGCTGGGGGAAACTAAAGAAGAATTCCAATATTCCATATTCTCTTCCTTCTATTGACCGAAGGTTTTCTTTCTTCCTCACCATATGGTTACCTAATTCAAACTAATTAATTTGTTGTTTTGTTTTTGGTTACATTCTAATTCACACGATAGTTAGACAATCTTAGATCATCTTTGATGGTTTATCTCATCCATTTCAAACGTCAAATTAGATTTCATATCAAATTTTTACTTATCTTTCTAAAACCTACTTTTTTCTTTCAAATATCACAAAATATTTTCACATCACCACATATTTTAAATTTAATCTATACAAACAAGACACAAAAATATAAATAACTATCTTTTTTATATATCATTTAATCTAAATAATTAAATATATATTTAAAAAATAATTCAATTTAACATAAATTGAAGTTAAAAATTACATAAAATAAAGCTACATAATATAAAACTACATACAAAAAAAAAACTACAAATTTAAAATTACATGAACCAAAACCTAAAAATTAAAAAAAATATAATTTGAAAGCTAAAGATTAAAAACTACTAAAAGCTATTTTTTTTCCTTGATGACTTCATATAACTTTTGTAGAGTATTAGTCTCTCACGTTCCATGTGTGTTTGTATCATGAAGAATATTTTAATGTCTTTGTTAAATATGGAGGTTTTCAAATCATCTATGTAGAGTTCCATCTTGTATGTTTTATAAACCTTTCCTCAATCTCCCTTAATTTTCAGGATCTTCCTCTTTGCCCATTCTCTTTGTCGCGCTTGCTTTTGTCTTCTTGTTTCGCATCGAACGTGGGAGTTTTACAACCTCATGTGGATAACCATCTAGGTTAATCCCGTAATCCCCAATCGAGACTGGGTGCTATCAGCCTATCAGCATTGAGGTCGAAAGAGTCTGAGTGCCCATCAGAGGTCGAAGTACTGTAGTCTCCCGATGCTCTTCGGTTGGCAAGGGATCCGCGACATTTTAGATTGTCTTTCATGATTCTTCACACATGTCTTTCACGACTTTCAGTTGTTGTGAGAACACTTAAAATTGGTACCATCACAGGAAAAACTCTTGAATGCAAGTCCAAAAATCATCTTTTTGGTTGTCACCCACAACTGAATCACTTGAGACATGAAAATAAGCTTTATGTAGAATTTTCTCTTCATCTTATGTCAACTTCCTTTGAACCCTTGTTGCCTTAGCAATTGGCTGGGTTTGTTTACCCTTATTATGGGGAAGGAAAGTCATCAACAACATGTGTTGGTGTTGATGTGAACGGCATTTGAGAGACAGGGGCGGTTGGAAGTTGTGTGAAGATAGGTTCTTGAAACTATTGAAAACCAGCTTGATGATTTTGAATCGTAAATGGTAAGAAACCAGGTGGTTGATTTGGAATTCGGAATGGTAACAAATCAGGTTGTTGAAAACCAAAGTTTGAATTTTGCTAGGAGGAAAAACTGGGTTGTTGAGACCCAAAATTTGGATTATGGTTTGAATTTGGGTCCGGGTTTGGATTATGTGTGAGATTGAGATCTGAATCAATATCGTTTAACAAATCTTGATACGAAATATTCTCGTCCATTTTGGAGTTAGAATGAGAGAATGTTGGAGTGAGATTAAGAGAATGTTTTAGAGTGTAAATGATGTGTGTGTAAATGTGTATAAAAAATATATATACTAACTTGAAAAGGGTTACCGTTGAATTAAAAATAAGTTCACAATCGGATGGATCCTCCAACAAGACGCTTCCTTTGGAGGTGGTCTTAGTAGTCAAAATTACAGGGATTTTAAAATCTCTTCCTCACGCGACCACCGATTGATTTTAAAAAGGGAACAAGAATCCTCGTTTATAAACCGAAAACTAACAATCAGGATCTCGGTCTCATCATCTCTGTTCAAGCCACACGCGTTTGAATCTCGAAGACAACCTATCCTTACCCTCTTTGATATTAAGGTTAGTAAAATCTATATTTATTTTCTTTAATTCAGTAGTAAATTAAAATCCATATCGGCCTCAACCACCTTGTCGACCCATTAAAATTTGGTTCTATGATTTTGGGCTTTTTAACTTAAAGTTTTCTTTTCTTTTTTTCTCTTTTTCTTTAAACAACATATTCTCAGTGAAGAAATACCATCAAGATATTTCCAGCATCATCTTGTAAATCCAAACACAGGTTAATCTTCAACTTCCATTGCATCTGCAACTTCAACTAACAAACCACCTTTCATCTCTGTTCTAAAATGGCGATTTTAGCATCTCTCCCAAACCCTAATCTCTTCTCCTCCCTCCCGTCACCACCACCGCAACCACCTCCGACCACCGTCAAACCCCCAATTCCCATCCCCAAATACCCACCACCAAACAAGTCCCCCAAACCCCAATCCAATCCCGCATTCAAAACCTTCCACCGTCGTTCCAAATACTACAAACCCATCAGACACGGCGACGTCGTCTCCTCCGACGGCGACCGTTCCGTCGTCGTCGGCGAATCCGGCGTCTCCTACCAACTTCCCGGCGCGCCGTTCGAATTCCAGTACAGTTACTCCGAAATCCCCCGAGCCAAGCCGATTGCCATTCGCGAGCCGGCTTTCCTCCCCTTTGCGCCGCCGACTATGCCCAGACCTTGGACCGGTAAACCGCCATTGAAGAAATCAACCAGAAAAATCAAGCTTTTTGAATCATCAAATCCAGATAACAATGATAATAACAATATCAATACCAGACAATTAGAGATGTTGAAGCCGTATGAGCTTGGTAATTTTGAAGTGAAGCCGAGAGATGAAGTTCTTGGGAAGCCATTAAGTCGAGCCGAGAGACAAGAGCTTGTTAAACGTCATGTTTCTAGTAATCGACAGGTTAATCTAGGTACGAACTCATATAAATTAACAATTAGCGACCTGCAAATCGCATAATTGTATCATGTTTCTTAATTCAAAATTCGGTTTTGTAGGAAGAGATGGATTGACACATAATATGTTGGAATTGATACATTCTCATTGGAGAAGAGATCCTGTTTGTAAAGTCCGATGTCTTGGAGTTCCAACTGTCGATATGAGAAACCTCTGTCGTGTTCTTCAGGTTCTGTAACTCAATTTTAGCAAATCCGTTTTGCAATTTCCAAATTTGATCGTGATTTCAGTATCTCTAAATCTATTTAAGTATACATTGTGAGATTCTCTGTTATCGTCATGTAATTTGAGCTAATTTAGGTTCGATAATTTGGTGGTTGTATGCTAATTATTAGGTAAAATTACAGGAGAAAACAGGGGGTAAAATCATTCTTCGAACTGGTGGTGTTCTTTATCTTTTTCGTGGTAGAAATTATGTTCCTCATAATCGACCAAAATATCCTGTGATGTTATGGAAACCTGCAACTCCAGTTTACCCTAAACTCATACAAGAAGCACCTGAAGGATTGACTAAAGAAGAAGCTGACGATATGAGATTAAAAGGGAAAAAACTTCCCCCAATTTGTAAACTAGGTAAACTTGAATTTTGCAATTTTTTATAGATTAGATGAATCATATTCATTTGACTTATGTTAGTGACATATAAATCACTCTATTGGAATTTTGATTTGAGCCAATTAATCGTCTGTTTAACAGCGAAAAACGGAGTTTATCTTAATTTAGTGAAAGATGTGAGACATGCTTTTGAAGAGTCTACATTGGTGAAGATAGATTGTAGAGGGATGCATGCAAGTGATTACAAGAAGCTTGGTGCTAAGTTAAAGGTTCATACATTTTTCTCTATTTATGATTAATTACTGAAAGTTGGATTTTAATAATCCCAACTTTGATCTATTGTCCTATAATAATCTCAACTCAGGAAATTCTTACCATCGGTCTCAGCTTTTGTATCATTTACCAGTGATGTTCTTCTGCTAACGGAACCTAACACCATTAGCATTTTGCTGACGTGTCACGCTGAGGCGACAATAGGTCAAAGTTGGGACTATTAAAATTCAGTTTGCCTTTAATCTTTAACAAATATTGCAGTTTTTTTTAAGGCAAATTGGATTTTAATAATCCAAACTATGACACATTGGCTAATAACAATCCGAACTATCAGTTTTGCCAAGAATAATCTCAACTATCACTTTGGTTGTCAACAGCAATCTTATAAGCAAAATTATCAAATATTTCCACTTGATTTACAAATGATTTTTACTCAATTTTTCTTATACGTTTTTGAAGTTTTATTTATAATTATTAATTTGATAGAAATTGAGAGGAAATCAAGCGTAAATCTTTGATAATTTTGCTTATGAGATTGCTAATAACAACTAAAGTGAAACCTGAGATTTTTTTTTGCCAAAGTGATAGTGCGGTTTATTTCTAGCCAATGTGTGTCATAGTTTGGATTACATTTCTGTAGCCAATGGGGTAACTTTGTAAAAATGTAACCAAGTTTGATATTTGTTCCAATTAAGTCACTGAAACTTTATTTGTTTCATTAAAGTCATTAAAGTTTCATTAGATGTTTTAATACTATGTAATTATCAGGTTACCATTGATGATGTGTTAAGTTTTATTTTAAAAAAAATGGCTTTTTCAATTTTTAAAAAATATAAAAATTATGTTCTTGTTCAAAAATGTTAAAATTTTTTATAGAAAAATCATGTTTTTATTAAAAAAATGAAAAAAAAAATCAGTTTTCATTAATTTTGAAATTCACGTTTT
>WOUH02000006.1:6515541-6526320 GCA_009936405.2 Stevia rebaudiana
GTTAAAAAGAGGAAAGAGAGTGCATGTGGAAAGGATGAGTAAAAAGCTGATGTGGCAGTGATGACTAGGTTGCATGTAGTAAATGCGGGTGTATGCATCGGAGATAGTCTAATTCCAAACTGATTGAGGGTTCCTGTCTCAAATCCAGATTTTTTGTTTCATTATCGGGTCGAATTGGTGATTTGTGTTTAAACTTTTAAGTGGGTGTTAATAAAAGATTGCTTTTTTATCTTTTGTCAAGTTCTGTTAATTAAAGATTGCTTTTTTATCTTGTGTATGGTTCTTAAATGTTTTGCTAAGTTTTTGTTGTTAAACCCAGTAAACACGCTGCATTATTAAGTCAATTATGTGAATTGTTTTAAAAATCATGTGGGTGTTGTGAAAAGCAACGATTTTTTGTATTTTGATTGAATTTGAAATGAATTTTTGATACTTACCAACCCATGTGCCCCACGTTGACCACATCTGCACTTCTTAATTCCATATTTCCAGTTTAATCCATCTTCTCTTTTATGATATGTAGTAGTTAACTTTAAATGCTTTAAGTTTCAACTGGGAATGAAGAAGAAAAAAATATGAAAAACATTTTCTGTTCTTATTTCTAGTTTTTGGAGATTGATCACTTACAAGTTACCATCAGGTTTCTTGTTTCTGATATGAATTGTTTGTGAGGCTTTCTTTACTGTTTAGCATTAGTAGGTCAAATATGTGTTTTTTTAAGAAAATTCATGTGTGTAATATGTTTGAAATTCAGTGTCTTTTATTTGGATCATGTATGATTTATGTTTACTTTGTAGTTTGTATGACATTTTGAATTTTAAGCTATTATGTTCTTGTTGAAAATTTGGTTATTTTTATTGAATACAAAACACAATTTATGTTTATTTTTATCATTCAGCAGAGTTAGTCATATACAAAATCAAACAGCCAAGTTTCAGTCAGATACAGACTCAGTCAGAACTTCTAACTGGGTCAGCTTCTGACTCAGTCAGATCATACCCATTCAGCCACTTGCAAACAGCCACAGAACCACAAACAGCGTTTTTCAATTCAGAGCGACAACTTAACCCCAAATCGATATTCTAGGGCTTTGATTTTGATTAAGACTCGATCAATGGCAAATAGCAACAGAAGAGATGAACCATTAACAGCCCCACCGGTCGATCAATGGTTTGACCTAACCCTAGGTTCTTCTTTCCAAGACAACCCATCTTCAAAATTCTGCACCCTTCGCTGTAAGTTTGTATGGATATGTGTATATAAGATTATGCAATGTACGTAGATATGTTTTGTTTGTCCTATCGAATCTAGTTCGTCTAAAATTATTGTTTTATTAGAAATCAGTTAATAATCTGTAATTTTAGGATGTTTAGGTGTATAAAAGGTGTGATCATTGGTTAATTTGATTTTAGCTCACTGATACCTCTCATTATCAAAATCGAAGTTCTATCTTTGTAAAATTTGAATTGGGGATTATATTATGAAGATTACCTGCCTGATTCATCTTGATTCATCTGGTTATTTCAGATGAATTTAAACCTGCATCAATCGATAAGAATCAACCTGGAAAATTACATAAGAGTAAGGATAATAAGGTGGCAGTTGAGTTTCAAAACAACCAACCAGGAAAACCTAAAGTCAGTTTTGAAGGTAGTATTGAAGATTACAAGGATAATGATGCTGTTTTATTCTTTGATGGAACAAGTTTTAGGTTAGAGCGGTTACATCGATCTGTTAAGCGGTTAAGGCATGTTCGCCAACCTGGCGAGTCTGCTGCTGGTGCCGCCAGTAATTTACCGTTGCCGCCACCTGAGTCTAGCTCACCGCCACTTGGGAAGGGACCAAAAGTACAGACTTCAAATAAGATCTTACTTCCTCCATCTGTAAGTTATTTTGTTTTTCTTTACGAAATCTACGATCTCCAAACATATTTTGTGTACATGTACAGGTTGAAGTTGAACGGATCGAAATTGGCAACTTTAAAGGTTTTGGTATGTTCTTAATTCTTTTTCTTGTTAGACTGTTAGAGTTAATTAAACAAATGGTTTTGTAGTTTGCAAAAAGTAACAGGTGTGAACACTAAGGGTTTAATGTAACATGTTTGGCTTTATGCTTTCATTTATTTTAACGAGTTGAGTATTAAGGTCAACTTCTCTCAACTTTCTGCTTAAAATTAGGGTAAAATGACCAAAATACCCTTTAATTTTTATACAATTGACTTAAAAGTCAAAGGGTATTTTGACGTTTCACCCTAATATATTGGAAAAGTTAACGAAAGCGAGCTTTAATATCCTAACTTGTTACAAATTTTCAACCATATATAAATATTTGGGAAAATGTCATAGAAATGTAACCAACTTTTAGCTTTGTTTCAATTAAGTCACTCATACTTTATTTTGTTCCAATTAGATGGGAAAGCTAGAGAAGAAAAGATTATTGATAATCCATCAATCCCTTCAAAATCATTCTATGAATCACCAGATCCCAAGACCGATGATGACCTGGACGAACAGCTTGACATACTCAATGATGATGATGAAATTGATATTGGTGGAACTGATAATATGCAGACTGTATTACCCGAAAGACCACAATTTACTGGAATTGATATCAACATTCCACATCAAAATGAAAGTGATGATGAGATTGCAGAGGTTGATGTGAGTGATGATGATGGTGATGGGGTTGCAAATGCCGCAGAAGCCCTGAGAGCACAATTGAATGCTGAGGAAAGAAAAGACCCGTCTTCAAGCTCGGGTGATAGTAGCGGTAGTGACAGTGGCAGCAGCAGCAGCAGTAGCAGTGACAGTGACAGTGGAAGCAGTGATGGTGATTCTGTTAACTCTATTTAAAAAGAGATATGCTATTGGTATACCAGTGTCATCATCGTCGTACTCAATATATCCCACTTAAAAGTAGGGTCTGAGGAGGGTAGATGTATTGGTATACCAGTGTACCAATCAATATTAGCACATTTTGATATATGTATTTTTTTATATTTAGAAAAGTAATATAAAAAAGATAAGTCAGGGTACTTTGTGTGTGGATAAAACTTTTTCTTTTCATGCAACTTTTTCTTACAATATCATTGAAATAGAAAACAAAATATGAGACCGATAACCAGGATTGTTTAGTAAATCACATTCGAGAGCAGGTCATCGATGCATTTTGGATACATAATCATTGAGTACTTCGCTGAATACTGTCATATGTTCTTCAATTCTCACCTCCATTTCCACCTAGTGTATCATAATTCATACAAAATGAAAGCGTTCTTAATCAACACACCTGTCTACAATGGTGACCCGTTTTGGATTTCCTTACCCGAAATTCATTTGGTAAAGCGACACACCATGATTAGGGGTGTTCACGGTTCGGTATGTACGGTTTTTATGTCAAATCGTCAACCGAACTGTTAGCAACGGTTTTTGAAAATGAAAAACAAAATCGAACTGTTAAAAGTAAAAATGAAACCAAACCAAACAGTTATTAACAGTTTGGTTTGGTTTTGGTTTAGGCTTTTTGAACCTCTTCAAAACTAAGCAAAAACCTTGTTGACCAAATTCTAGTATTATAATTATTGAGTGTAATATAAACATTTGCAAAAATATGTTATTAAGACTTTATGATGCTATCGATAATATATGGACATGTAATCGCATAAATAGATAAGAGGAAGACAAAAAAGAGGAGTCTTGAATATGAAAGAGGGTTGAGGTAGAGGAAGAGATGGAGCTAGGGTTATGGGTTAGTGAATAATTAGAGAAGATGAGAGATATACAAGGTGTCGTCTAAAGCTCCAAACTATTAAAACATCTTGGAACTTCTTTATATCTATTTTATTATATACATAAAATATATTTTATTTTATATATATAAGGGTTGGTCTGGTTTTTGATTGGTTTTTCAAATAAATTGTAAACCAAACTGTTCAGTACGGTTTTTCACACAACACCGAAGTAGGTCCTCAAGATTTTGAATGGTTCGTTCGAATTGTCCATCTGTTTGAGTATGATATGCGATACTAAGATTTAATTGAGTTCCAAGAGCGATTTATACTGATTTCCAAAAAATGTGATATAAATCGACCATCACGGTCTGAAATGATATTAAGTGGAAGGTAAAGTCTACACACAATCTCGACGATATATATTTGTGCCAATTTCTTGACACTAAAATCTTCATAAAGTGGTAGAAAGTGAGCAGCTTTAGTGAGTCGATCGACAATTACCCAAATATTGTCATAACTGCTTGATGTACGAGGAAGTTTTGTTATGAAATCGATAGCAATGCCTTTCCATTTCCAAACAGGAAATTCAAGTTGTTTAAGTAATTCGGGTGGACGTTGATGTTCAGTTTTGACCTTGGAACAAGTAAGACATTTTGATACAAAAAGCACAACATCCTTTTTCATTCTCAGCCACTCATACTGATTTCGAAGATCTTGGTACATTTTATTTGCACCAGGATGGATGGAGTATATAGATTTGTGAGCTTCTTTAAGTGTACGTAGATCCTCGTGCTTTGGAATCCATGCACGATTATGAAAACATAATAATCCATTCGATTTGGTTTCAAGTTAATGTTCAACATTATACTGCATTTTCTCGTGCATATTACTCTTGTTAACTGTGAAATGTTGAGCCTCGAGAATATGAGCTTGAATATATGATGTGACTTGAATACTATGTAGGATGATCATGTTTGCATGATCCTTTCGATCGTGTTTGCATGATCTTTGCCAAGATTATAACGAATTTCACAATCGTAGTCATTAATTAGTCCAACCCAATTAAGACTGGTTTTTTCTTATTTGCGTGTTTGTTTTTATTTAATTCATATATGTATTGCTTGTGACATAGATACACCACAACACTGGTGTTAGAAAAAAGAAAACTAAAATACTTGCAATAAAATTTATCACCAAAAGATTGATAGATTACAAAAAATGGATACCGTGTTGTAAATTGTCGTCGCTACCGCATCACACAGGTTTCTTACTATGCGTAAAATCTTGTTATTAGGAAGTGAAGAGTAGACCGGTCAAAAGCATCCACGTTATGCATATTAAACTATGAACTTATGTATATAGAATTGTAACATCTTACATTGATGTTAATCAATTCATTCTATTTTGCATTGATGCATTTCAATATTAGTCCTCTATAAAACTAAACCTAGTTTGTTCATCACTGCTCAACAAAATATTTTTACAAGCCCAGCCTAATTCACCCATTTTTTCAATCAACAACTCCACGTCATCTTTTGCAGATTTCTTGCAATCATTTGCCAAGTTAAACCAACCGTCAGAATCTTCTAAAATATTGATCTTGCATGGTAACAACTCACGGATATAGGATGCCTGAAAAATAATTATGATCCAAATACGTTAAATAACTATGTAAAACACATAAATATCATACATATGGTTCAAACATGACAGTTTTGATCAATTTATCTATTTACTGTATAAGTGATGCAGAATTTATTAAACACTTCAAAATGTAAAATTATATGATTATTAGTTTATTACAAGTTTACAACTTCAAAGAGCAGATGTATATAATCTGAAGGTTAAATTTTTATCAAAAGATACAAATTGAAAGATGAATATATATCATGGGAATGTATAAAATAGAAACCCACTTTAGTCTAGAAAACCTTAAAGAACCATATGAATTTTGTTTTTTTTAATGGGTAGGTTTTATATTTATTTTCGTCAATTTTTATAAAAAAACAAAAGTGCCAAAGATTTTTTTTTAATCTGTAAAAAATAAAACATATATATATATATATAGTAGCTTAAAACTCGTGTATTACACATGTTTAAATAATCAACACTTAAAACTTTTATCATTGAATTATTAAATATATACATTAAGTTACTATATTATAAACTCTCAAAACAAATAAATGTTTAATACTTTTATGACTATAAACTATGCTTCGGGTTTTAAAGTTATTCATTAACTTTTTAAATGTAAATTACTTAAATATAGTTGGTAATTGTACAAATTATTAGCAAGGT
The DNA here is from genome assembly GCA_009936405.2 of Stevia rebaudiana. Taxonomy (NCBI): domain Eukaryota; kingdom Viridiplantae; phylum Streptophyta; class Magnoliopsida; order Asterales; family Asteraceae; genus Stevia; species Stevia rebaudiana. Next base: position 6,521,570 of record WOUH02000006.1, read on the forward strand.
TTAATAGTTTCAATACACCCTTTACAATTATCGTTTGTAACGTTTCAAGTCTCAACAGTTTTCGTCATTACACGCTTAACAGAAAACTGTTAAAACTTGAAAGGTTAGAGACGAAAACTGTTTAGACTTGAAACGTTAAGGACGAAAAGTTTTAAGACTTGAAATGCTAGGGATGAAAACCGTTCTGACTTGAAACGTTATAGACACTGTTAAAGTATTGCAAACCTAAGAGATAAAAAATGCAGTTTACTATTTTAAATATATAAGATAAATACGTAATTATATAATAACAAATTTAAATCTATTTTATAACTTAAGATAAAGTAAAAAATATAAAAATTGTAGTGTTGCCATGTGGCATTATTTGGAATCATTTATTAGAGTTAGATATAAATTTCTCATATGTAACATGCTATGCTGTTTACATATGTAGCATAAGTTTTTTTACCAAAAATATGAACTTTTTAATAAAAAAAATAGAAAAATCTAGTCGGAGCTTTTAAAAATTTGAATGTAAAATATAAAAAAATAAAAATCTAGTCGGAGCATTTTCACAAGTAACGTGGGTTTTCAAATTACACCAGCCCCATATAACCTTTTAAACTCTAAAGTGTTTAGCAAAACTTTTATTGAAACTGTTTTGGGCGTTTTTACCGAAAATAGAGAACAAAAATAAGATTGATACTTTCTACCGGAGACTCGTGTGATTTTACCCAAATTTGAGAAGAAACACCACTAAAATAGACAGTTATATAAAAAAATAAAAAATAAATAAATAAATAAACAAAAAATAAAAATACCTGTAAGAGACCCATTATGATATCTGCAGTACTTGCCCCTTCACGTAAACAAAGAAGAATACCCTGCAATTGGTGACCAAAATAAGATTTTCTTGTGACACAAAAACAAAATGAAAAGAAAAATTAAAATTCTTACTTTGGTACTTTGAAATCCGTGGAAACCGACTTCCATGCATACAAAGTAAAAATCATCTTTACATAAAGATTGCATCGCGATCATTGATATCTTAGGTATCTTGCATTTTGGATTTAAGGAACCAATCCTTATTCGCCATATTCTTCTATCTAAAATTAAAAAAATAAAAACAATTAAAATTCTAAATAATTAAATTTTACATCTTTAAAGGTCATGAATTTAACCTTTGCTTGAGAAGAAATTAATTCCTTCCTTTTTACATATTTCCGCTGGTGATGGGACATATCGCGATTGAATCCATGTGTCTATAATCATCTCTAACCTATCCTAAATAATTAAAAATGAAAAAATGAGATATTAAATACGAGTTATAGAAGCTTTTAGAAATAAAAAAGTTTGACTAACCTTAGTCAACGTTTGCAAATGCACGTGTTTCAAACTCTGATAAATCCCATAAAGATCAATTGCTGTGAAAATCGGGTATACAACAAATGGTATACCTGCTTGCAATCTTTTGCATTATTGAAGAGTTAGATAAAGTCAAATTACGATATTTTTAACATTTTTTTTGCTTATAAATATTTGGTGAGAAAATATGAACCTTTGGTTGTTTTTTAACATGATATTTAAGGCTGCAGCTAGCATAAGACCAAGATTGTCAAAGCACACTGTTTGAATCTACAACAAAAAATATTATTTATATATATAAATCTTTCAGAAAATATAATTAAAAAAAACAAGTAAAAGCGAATTAACCTGTGCCTTTGCGGAAACTTCACCGAGGTTATCTGCTACTGCAAAACTTCGATGCACAGCAGTCTACTTGTACAAGATTTTAGTAAAAATGGTTAGTAAATTAAAAAAAAATGAGCAAGCCGTCTGCTTGTTCAAGATTTTAATAAAAAAGATTAATAAACCTTAGATTCAGAAAAAAAAAAAAAACAAAAAAAAAACAAATGAGCAAGCAATCTGCTTATTCAAGATTTTAATAAAAAACTGCACTAAATTCTTAGATTCAAGAAAATAAGCAAGCAATCTGCTTGTTCGAGATTTTAATAAAAAAGATTAATAAAACCTTAGATTCAGAAAAAAAAAAAAAAAAAAATTTAAAAAAAAAAAAATAAAAATTTGAGCAAGCAATCTGCTTATTCAAAATTTTAATAAAAAACTGTACTAAATTCTTAGATTCAAGAAAATATGCAAGCAATCTGCCTGTTCAAGATTTTAATCAAAAAGATTAATAAAACCTTAGATTCAGAAAAAAAAAATAATAATAAATAAATAAAAATTTGAGCAAGCAATCTGCTTATTCAAGATTTTAATAAAAAACTGTACTAAATTCTTAGATTCAAGAAACTAAGCAAGCAATCTGCTTGTTCAAGATTTTAATCAAAAAGATTAATAAAACCTTAAATTCAGGAAAAAAAAATAATTAAAAAAAAAAAAAATTGAGCAAGCAATCTGCTTATTCAAGATTTTAATAAAAAACTGTACTAAATTCTTAGATTCAAGAAAATAAGCAAGCATTTCTTTGACCAGAGATTTTCCCTATTATGATCATTTGGTATGAAAATTCCAGAAATATCTACACACACATTCAAAAATGGAAAGATTCAACTTACACCAGTTGCCAGGTAACACGCGAGGCTAATCTGTTTAGCAATGTTGGCGATTGATGCAAGAAGCAAAAAGTATTGTGGAAAAGCAGGAGTCATCAACTCAACTCCAATACTTATACTAAAAACAACCGATGTGGAGAACCTAACTATCTTCAATCAAAACAAAAACACATTAATTTTATACAATTTACATCATATTTTAAAAAACAATAGTTGATAACTCACAAATACCTTTAGGTTCGTATCAAAAGCCGATGCTAAACTGGCCGTATAAATGCATCTACTTAACCGTCCAAGACCATCTTTCAACACCCAATTTAAAGCTGCTGCAGATGGAAGTGAACCAGAATATCCGATTCCAACAGCCCTAAACATTGCCTAAAAACAAACAAACAAACATACCCAGTAAAAGCCTACTAAATCGTATGAAGACACAGATTTTTTATTATTTTTATGGCAAATTGGATTTTAATAATCCAAACTATGACACATTGGCCAATAATAATCTGAACTATCACTTTAGCCATGAATAATCCCAACTATCACTTTGGTTGTCAATAGCAATCACATAAGCAAAATTTACCAAATATCTCCAGACTCCAACTGATTTCCTCTCAATTTCTATCAAAATAATAATTATATACAAAATACAAAAACGTTTTAGCAAAATTGAGTAAAAATCATTTGTAAATCAAGTGGAAATCTTTGATAATTTTGCTTATTGGATTGCTATTGACAATCAAAGTGATAGTTGGGATTATTAATGGCCAAAGTGATAGTTCGGATTATTATTGGCCAATGTGTCATAGTTTGGATTATTAAAATCCAATTTGCCTATTTTTATTTTTATTTTTATTTTTTATTTTTATTTTTTATTATTACTATTATTGTTATTATTGTTATTATTATTATTATTATTATTATTATTATTATTATTATTATTATTATTATTATTATTTATTTATTTTTTTATTTGTTATTAAACATTGCCTAAAATCACACCCAAAATAAATCAATAAATTTGGACTAAAAGATATTAATTGGAGAACATTATAATTTATACCTGTGTAGCAAGAACCTGAAGTGCAGAACTGAAGACTCTGTGCAAGAATTTCCATTTCACATATTCGAAATAGTTTTCACTAATTTCTCTCGGAAACAAGAAATTTCTGACACCCAAACTACAACTTTTGAATAATCTTCGATACCCATCTCCGAAATCGTAAATATTATTGAAAGAAAATGGTTTTCCGTCAATAGAAACCAATTTTAAATCCTTACCGTCCCAAAAGTATCGCGAAACGCCGTCAGATTGTCGAATAGTAACTGGAAGTAAAGTGGGTGTTGTGGGTTTGACCTCTTTTTTTAATTTCTCCTCTTCGAATTGGAATTGGAAGCATGTCTTCAACGAATTTGGTGGTTTGAGGATTCTTTGGAAACAGGGGTTTTGCTTAATCGGAAGAAAGATTTGAATTTTGTTTTGCCTTTCCGATTGAATGCCCGGATTGATAGGAGAATTTGAAGGAGGAAACCGTAAGGCGGATTTCATGAGAATGAATAAAAGATTTAAACCGATTTTTTGAAGACTATTGTAATATTTGTAAGCTAGGGTTTAAAGACCATTATTGATGGTTTTTGGGTTTTGAGATAATATTTGCGAATTTTTAAGACGATACAAGCTCTTTTGAAGAAAGAAAATATTAAAAAAACTAAAAGAATCTGAATTAACATAGTTTACCCTGAACTTACAAACTAGTTGTGTTTTGATGCCTGTACGCGAAATAGCAAAGATTATTTAAGGCGTTACTCGAACCCCGCATAAAAAACGGGCCCATAACAACTCCGTCTCATAGGTCAAAACGTGAGAGGCAACGCCCCAGTTGAGACACAGACTCTCCTATCAATAAAAAATGGTTGGCTATGGGGTTGCTTTACCTCACACTTCCCGTAACAAGATTCCCTCAGACTCATTGTTAGTAGCATTGCCAAGTGGCTAGCCACCCAAATATGTGACTAATGGGATTCAACCCCGGGTATCCTATGAAGAACCCTCTGATTCTTACCATTGGCCCATCTTTGGATGATTGGGGAATTAGGTTGAGTTAATTAAAGGGAAATACTGTGACACCTTAGGCACAAATCCCACATCGGCCGTGGCACATGAGAGATCTTGGTTCATAAGGAATGTCCGGCATC
>WOUH02000006.1:6526420-6537138 GCA_009936405.2 Stevia rebaudiana
AGGGCGTATGTAGGGCGAACCCAGCCACCAGCCCACCACACTTTCAATACATGGAAGTATACCTTTATCATAACAGATAATAATCCCGATAACCTCAACACTTAAAATAAAGCCAACATTATTTTAATAATATGAAGTATAACACAACAATCAATATCACAATCATACCCCAACTCTTACGTATTTATAATTTAAACACGTTTATCAATACTCCCATATTATAATATCATTAGATTATATTCATAACCTTTTCATAACTCCTACGTATAAAATACGTTTAACATAACAACTTATAACCATAAGTTTTAAAATATCACATATGCATATCAGGCCCCAAAATCATTAAAACTGTTAAAGAGGGGGCTCGAAAAACTCACCTGATTAACGTGGTATAACGGTATGGTAGTGAGAGAATAAGAGAATCGGCGATCCGTGAGCAGAACCTCCGCGAGTCTTCGCGATAAACTGAGCGATCGAGCATGATCAGATTAACCGTACACGACTTTAGCAGAGATTCAAAATTAGAGAAATTGATTGTGGTTCGAATGGATTGTGTAGAAGTGATCTGCTCATCGACCTCTATTTATAGGCATATTTCGACTTTCTACGCATGTCGCGCGGGATTTTGGAGGGACGGTGCGCGCCACGCGAGAGGGTTTACTTCGGCGGGAATCTAGCCGCAAATTGACACCTACGCATGTCGCGCAGGTTAGAGGGGAGGGCTGCGCGACGCGCGTAGCCCTTTCTAAACCCCGAACCACTACGATGCTGCCACGTGTCGCCTTGTCATCGGTCTCGAGCCTGCCACGTGGCCCAGTCAATACCACGACAATTCTTGTGTTGCCACATGGCTCCCGAGCCTGCCACGTGGTGACACGTGTCTCCCGAAGCTCGATTAGTGCGACTGGTTAACTTCAATCGCGTTTTCCCGCTTCGTTCGGACTCCGTTTCGCGCGCGGTTTTTGCCTACGTTCACGATTTTCCATTTCCTATCTAACCCCATTGGTTTCATCTCCTAAGAAGGTGTTGAGATTTCAGGCCTATGGAATGTTGCATCGTTTTGCGCGTAACTTCCGAACAGTTGCTCGAATCAAAATTCCGCATACACTCAAATGCTTCTAAACACTTATACGAATATGATAAAAGTGTATATATCATTTAAACTTTAATTTATATTAGGGTAACGTAAGTAATACAACTGTCCTAACATCGAAACTTGATCATAAGCATACTACTAAACAGACGGAAGATTCCTCTTACTCTCGTAATCATCATACACAAAATTCCGGGTGTTACAGTTTGTCTCTGGCTCACCCATCAACTGTAACAAGTACAAGGGTCGTACAGGTCGGGAGAAGGGTCATCTAACAGCCCTGGGTCGTCGACGGTGCTGGGTTGCGTCGGAGAACACCCTCAATCGTGACCTTTGACCGAGATTTTTGCCGGCTTTGAGATAAAATCGTCGAGTGGTCAAGGTGGCAAGGTCGTAGAGCACGACGAGAGGAAGTTAGGGGTGTGAGCAGCTCCTCCCGCCGTTGTGTCGCCGTCGTGGCTCTATCGGATTCCGACGAGATCTGATTCTCTCTCTAGCGCTCTCTCTCTCTCTCTCTAACGGCCGCCCATATGTTTAGGTTTTCAAAATGAATGAGGATATAAAAGAATGTTTATGTACTTTAGGGTTTTTCAGAGTTCAATCGCATATATGGACACGTCTCGTGTCGCGTAAATATTCACCAATTATTATTTCGAGACAGAAACGCTCCATGGATAATACAAATACGTTCTTAAGCATTTCTTCCATCGGTTGTAATTGGTTTGGTCGAGAAATATGTGTGAATTTCGTAAGTTCAAACATTGCCACCTTCCCAACTAGTTTAACTAGATTGTGGGTTTGCAACTTGTTTTTGGATCTTGGGTTGTCTGAAATCGGTACGTATGATGGGTTGTTAAAGAAAAATTCCGTTCAAAATAATAAATAAAATAAACGGAGGTATTCGGAAAGTATGGTGCTCTACAAAGTGGAATCTTATTGGATTTTTTTGATGAAATGAAGTGGCCGTGGAAGAAAGAAAAAAGTGGCTATGCTTACGGATACAACCCATAGAAATTTATATATTTGATAATATGGTTGTCACACGTCACTAGCGGACAATACATCTAGACAATTTTGTGTGTAATGTGTAGCAATAGACTTGGGTTTCAAATTTATTAGTAGAATTTAACCGGCTATGATTTTAGCATTGTGTGCCACTAAAACCATAGGTTATACTTATTTTACTAACATTTGTTTTGGTTATAAATAATGTTTTTGAATTTACAAATGAATTTGAGGGTTTTAATGAAGTTGATTGTTTCCAATTAAGTTTCTAAATTGTGTCTTAAATAATGTAGTATTTATTAGACTATAACTATAAAACTTATACTTGGTTCAGGTTTTGTGTGGTTTAATCTGTTAATTCTAGCAATTACGCGTTAAAAGCGATTTTTTTTTTTGTTTCGTACACACATTTGCGTTTAATCGTTTAGATGGACTGTATGTTCTTCTAAAAATAATAATAATATTATTATTATATATTGTTGTAGATAATTAAATCACTCGATTTTGTTAGGGGGTTAAGCGTATGTTTTTATTTGTAGGCTCTCATAATTCACATAAAGACTTGTCATAAAGTCTGTTAACTTATATGGCTTGTATTTCATGAATCGTGTCTTAAATGAGCCTAACCTTTTATTGGGCCTAGGTTATTATTCCATTGGGTCAATGTCCATTATTGAAATTTGACAAATGTTAGAATATCCAAGTAACTCTATTATGCCATCCTTAAAGTTTTCCTCGGACATTATGGGACAAGACATATTCCTAGCCTTAAAGTTTTCCTCGGACATTATGGGACAAGACATATTCCTAGCCCTTCAGTAGTTTAGTTAAGTGGGTTATCTAAATTATTAAGGTGCAATTTTACTTTTCTACCTTATTATGAGTTTTATTTGACCTTTCATACTAACAAAGGTTAAATTAAAAGATAAAATTGTTACAAACTATGGAACTAAAGGATGTTCTCTGTAATTAGCATAGATAAAGGACCTAATTCATAATTCATAGTGGGACTTAGATTCTCACGATTTATACAAAAATAATGTTAGTATGTGATCTTATTCGTATAGATTGATATATAGTTTGTAGAGGAAGGTTAATTGCGAAACCATAAAAAAAGGTGGAGCAGATGAACACTTGTACGCCATTGATATTTATATATTGAATTTATTTTGTACTTAATTTTTGTAATAGATTCTTTCTGTGCTAGATTTAATAATGAATTATTTTGTACTGTATCTTTTTTAGTGAATTGTTTCTTCAATGAACTTTTCCCCTAGGTTTGTATATAGGTATGTATACATATGGCATGTGGTTTGGTTAAACCAGATGGTAGATGTTTAACAAGAAATTATTTGGTCATACAGAAGTTTCGTACCAAACTATCTAATTAGAAATTTCCAAATCCACCTAACATTTAGAAATAACCGATTAACCCGTTTGTAGTCCAACAAAGCACATCCATCCATCCTTTCAGTCTTGACGAAGCTTATCTTGACTTAAAAGTTGGTATTTTATCCGCACTTTAACAACCAAACTTCCATTTTTATACCTACAAAGTAAACTACACTCAACAAGTCTTGGGGTATTTAATTAGGCACCCTATCTTTGAAAACACCCAAAAACACACCAACATTTCATCGTTCAACCAACTATTTAGGAAATATGACCATTCTTATCCAGTAAAGAACATCCATTAAGACTTAAATCTGACGTAATCCATGAATAAAAAATATAATCGATTATAAACTTTAACCATTCTTATCCAGTAAAAACAATCATTAAGACTTACAACTAAAATAATCCATGAATAATAAATATAAACCATTAGAAACTTTCAACTTTTTACAAATTAAATTGCAAAAGTAGATAAACAAGTTATAACCAAACGATTTTGTATTGATTTATGATGATTCGGGATGTGTTTGATATGGTGACCGATGATGGTATTTATACATTCCGGAAACTGTCCGGCAAAGCAACGCGACGGTTCACCAAATCAACACATCGCTCCGATCAATTGTTTTCTAATTTACATATTTGACAATTCTTGCACTAACTATACTAACTGACTTTTTATTAAAAAAAAAAAAAAACTAAACTAACGGGATCAAGATTATCTAACAGTTAGGAAGCTCAACCGCTTATGACCTATTTGATATGTATATATTAAAAGCTTGAATCATGTTGGGTTTAAACGAACTCAAGTTAATTAAAGGTTCAAAATTCAAGCTCAGCTAATAACAATTTAAGTTGAAGCAAAAGACTCGTTTGTTTTAAAGCAATGTTCGACCAATTACGAATTAATCCTTATTGGAATGATTGGTAAAGTTGTCAAAAATAAAAATGTCGAAGCTACTTGTGTTTTGTTTATGTACAAGTTACTTTTTTTTCTAACTCATTTCCTTTTTGTTTGTCAGCTCCCGTAATATATTAGGGGTGAGCAAAAAACCGAATTAACCGAAACCAAAACCGAATTAACCGAACCGAAAAAATCGAACCGAACAAAAAACCGAAAGAAAACCGAACCGAAAAAACCGAAACCGAAACTTTCGGTTCGGTTTCGGTTATTCTTTTTTTTTAAACCGAAATAACCGAACCGAACCAAATCACCTAATTTTTATAATTTTTTTCTATAAATATACTGTTTATATAAATTTAATATGCGTTTATATATATATTAGTATTTTTATTTGCTTTATAGAACTTATTGAATAAACTAATCTCTTAAAGATTTATATATCATGATTAGATAGATTTTATATGTTTTGTAATTTTACTGGTGTATTCATACATCAACTACTATCATTAAGTATATTAAATTGTTGAAAACGGTTTAACTTTAACGGCGAAAAAATGTTTTGGCCACTTTAACTTAAAAGGCGAAAAAATGTTTTCACCACTATTGATTCATATCGTCTCATAAATCACTTTATAAATTATCTATTAATAGTTTGCGTGCTTGCATTTTTAACGTTTTGTTTCCTAAAAAATCAAAACATAAAATAAGATATAAAAACCCAAAAATAACCGAAAACCGAACCGAAACCGATAATATAACCGAAAAAACAAAAACCAAAAAACCGAAACCGAACGGTTATTAAAAACTAATAACCGAATATTTTGGTTACGGTTTTAGGTAAAAACCAAACCGAACCGTGCACACTCCTAATATACATATATATATATATACACCAATTGTAGACATTTTTTCTAAGCTCAACATGATATATCCAATGCAATGTAAAACTTTGATGGAATAAATTACATGTCACTAAGGAATCACTACTCCGAACTCCATTTATTTTTGGTAAAAGAAAAATAAGTTCAAGAACTTACCAATCTCATAATACCTTATCACCATCATAAGGCCTGGACTGGCTTAATCACATCATTTACATACATAATCTGTGATTAATTACAAGACCGAAAAAAAAAAAAAAAAAAAAACACAAATCACTTCAAAGATACTTGAGAAGTACAAACAAGAGCCCGTTGCTGCAAATGTCTCAAACTTTGTTCCATACTCACCTGCACCATTTCAGCCACCATCTTTTTTGCATTCCCACATTGTTCTTCACCATCAATCTGTGAGATTATATTGCTCAAAATGTTTTCAAGTGTTTCCGACTCGAGTTCGGGTCTTTTGTATGGCGACTCACGCAACAACCGTAGCAGTGTGTGCGCTTTTGTACGTGCTTTTGGAGTTCCTTGAACCGTAAGTTCCAAAAGTCCAGGGATTACACCTTCTTGTAGTATCGGTTCGCGGTATTTACAACGGTTGATTTGACACATGATTAAAAGGGTCCCAACCGCGTGTTCTCGGCTCCGATGGGACCCACTTTCAAGAGCTTCCACTACCGCAAGCACCCCGCCTTCTTCTGAAGTTAATGTAACTCGCGCATTTTCAAACTCGACTAATGATTCGAGAAGTGAAATGCATCGTTCCAAGAGTTTTGAGGATTTTTTGGAGGTTTTAAGGATGTTTACTAAGCATGGGATTGGGTTAGATTGTATAATTAATGTAAGATTGTCCGGTTCGGTTGAGAGATTAGATAGAGCGATGATTGCATCCGTTTTGGCATGAGTTGAAGAATGGTTCAAGGCTTTTATGATAAATGGAATGGACCCAGATGCACCGATGGCTAACTTTTTTACCGGAGATGCAGATAGAGTGACTAAAGCCGCCACCGCGTGTTCTTGCATGTTTAAATTTGTGGATTGAAGAAACCAAACAATTGGTTCTAACGCACCAGCTTCCACAATCCTGATCTTGTTGCTGCAATACCAACATTTGAGAATTCAGAAGCACGATTCAAAGATTGATAATCTTGATTTGAGTTTAAAATCTATGTTTTAATAGGATTGATAATCTTGTGTGTTTAATGTTTTAAATACAATAACTTTTTAAAGAGTTTTTTTTCCAAAAAGGTGTAGATAGAAAACTTATTTAATAAAGTTATTTACCAAAGTAGTATAGTTCTATAAATATTTACTAAAATAGACATTTTACAAAAGTTTGTGTTTCTCACTCCTTTTCTAATTGGATAATAACAAAAGTTTTTAATTCATTTAGATATAATTTAATATAAAAATTGGATTGTGTTTTAAATAGATTTTTTTTAGTTTTCCAGAGATATTTTGAGTTCTTTCAAATTGTTTTATATAAATGATTTTTTTAAAAGTTGATTGTGGCATTAGAGTAGAAATGGGTTTCATAATTTACATTTTCAATCAAGTTTTTTAAATTAATTTTTAAGGTTTTACATAGGTACGTTGTTATAACTTTAACTTGTTTTAAAAATGAGTACTCGTGATATTTGTTTAAAAAAATTCGTTTTCATTCAAAAAAACATGTTTAATATGGATTAGAAATCACCAAAACTGGAGCGGACCGTGCCGAGGAAATTTGATTGGTCTAGACTGTTTATAATTTGGCGGTTCGATTGACGGTTTGCGTTTTGAGAAACCAATCAAATTGCAAACTGTAAACTGGACCAAACCAACCGGTTTCTCAAAACGCAAACCGTAAATTGAACCTCCAAAGTTTAAACATACTAAACCGATCAAATTTTTTTGGCACAGTCCGCTCTGGTTTGGACAATGTCTAATAAATTTTAAACATATTTTGAAGGAAAATTCATTTTTAATTAAACAAATATCACAATTCCCTCTTCTTTTTTAACAAGTTAAGGAAATAAACAACATTTTATAAAACCTTCAAGTAAATATTGATTGGAAACGTAAATGATCGAACACAATTTACTCTTATGTCACGATTTCTTAAAAATGGGTTTCTGCTAAACAATTAGAAATAAGTTAGAAACATATTTATGAAAAGCTGAAAACGTTCTTTTAAAAAAACATCCAAAAATTTTTTTAAACCATATCTAAAAGATTAAAAAAAGCATTTGATTAACTTTTTTGTTATTATCCAATTAGATTAGGAGTGAGAAACACAAACTTTTATAAAATGTCTATTTTGGTAAATATTTTTACAACCTCACTACTTTAGTAAATAATTTTTGTATTTACACCTTTTTCAGAAAAAAACTCCTTTTTAAATTATTAATATATTAATAGATGTTAATGGAGAGTTGGAGACTAGAGACACAGACAAAATTTAAAAAGATTTCTTCATTATTAAATGATTATTAAACGATGAAGTAAATAGAAAATACACACGTATACAATAGAAAGTGACAGCCCATAATACCCACCACAATTCACTTCCAGACTAATCAATCAAGATCTTAAATTTGATAACAAAACTAAAAATAATTAAAGTAAATAAACATAATAAAAGCTTTTCGAATTGGGATTTCAAAACAACCCAAAAGACCAAAATCATCCCAATTGAAAATCTTTGGTTATGTTTATACGGCTTCATTTAAACTGAACTAGTACCAATATCAAATTATTTAGTTTCAGCAAGCCAATCACAATCAAAAGGCAAATATCGATGAATCCAATGGAAAAATATGCAGAAACACAAAAAGTTCCTAAAATCCCACCAAAAACCAATCAAATTAAAACGGTGTCGCCGATCGATTTCAAAACCAATCCAGCGGCTCTAAAATTAATATATTCAAAAGAAATAATAAGATAGCATACGTTTCATCTTTGACGGCGAGATTAAGAAGAGCAAGCAGTGCAGCTTCGTTGGCTTCAGGGGAGTGAGAACAGAGCATCGAAACAAGGGGTTTGATTGCGGCTGAGAATTGGCGACGACATCGGTGGGATGTTTTGGTGAGCCGTCGGATCTCTTTGGCGGCTTCAATTTGGGCACAGGGGTCATGGATGAGACGAAGAAGAGTTGTGGTGGGGTGTGAATCCATGGCGCCACCGACGAGGCGGAATGGTGGAGAGAGGAAATATCTGAGTAGAATTAAGAATGAAATGAGGGGTTTTGTGTTTTAAATTGACGAAAGAAAACGTAAGGTGGAGATGAAACGTGGTAAAGATGGCGTGGCGTTAAGCAATAATAATACGAACAATTTTTTGTTTACACAAAAATGATATGGTGTGAAATCGTTGAAAAGCTTCGCGACCCAGTCATACCAATTCAGAAGAAAACTTACTTTGTGGGAAAAACCCCTGGCTCACCCAAGAGCATTTTTTTTGCTCCGAGTGATATTATAACATGAGACCTCTTATTTACGAAGTACCCATGATACCATTGGGACAATTGACCCTTGGTAGCCATGGTTACTTATAGTCGATTCTTTGACCCTTATGAGATCGTACCTCTCGATTAATCGTAAATCGTACTAAATTCGTAAACTCGCTTTAATCCTTATGTTTGAAATGGTGACTTGTATTCGAGGTGTAATTTCTCTCATCATAGTAATATGAACAACTGGTTTTACTATTTTCAGTCTGTCCTAAACTTTTTTGTTTGTTTTAACACATTTCATAGGATTTCGGATAATACTAAAAGCTGCAACATTTGGTCTACAAGTATATAACATAAGTGCCTTAGTGGTTAAGGGTTTAAGGTTTTTAAAAGAGACTCTCGTTCCAATCTTACTACGTTATGCTTTGGGTCATCAGCCCATGATGATGAGCAGGAAATTTCATTCGAGTTTAGCATAACACTATTTAAGGTAAAGATAATAGTGTGAACCTCATTCCTGATTCGGCTGTGATTCCCAGAACAACTCATTTACCATGAGGAATCTTAAAAGTAGAGAAGGTTCTTCGTCTTTGCTTCATTTCTTTTTCTTTTTTTTTTAAACAGGAAATAGTAAACAACTAGTTTCTGTATTACATTAAGTTTCTCACCCTCATTCCTAGTTCACTTATATTATGCGAAATAAATACATTCCCCATAAGTGAGTGCTAGAAATTAATTTCAAATGTACTTTTATTGTGATCGGTTGGTGTCAGAATTCTTGAAAGACATATTTGAACATTCAAACTTCAGATTTAACGTAAACTAGAACCATACAAGATTTGTAGTTACAAGATCTATTTGGAACATTCTTGTTACAGATCTTTAAACAAAAATGAGAGAGTTGCTCATAATATTAGCCCTAGACTATTGTGGTGTGCAGGTGAAGAAACTGAGATAAGTGGCTACTTCACCACAAAACAAAAGCTCAAACCCTTAAATGGGAAAGGGCGCTAACGGCTACAAAAGCCCAAGAAGGGGCAGGCCCAAAACCAGAAACAACAACAAGCTCCAGCCCATGAAAACGAACCAGCAACGAGGCCTGCAAAAAAGGAGAAGAAACAAGAAAGGAAACTACACACTACGGGTTACTTTTGCTGTATAAATTATGGATACCCAATATCACTTTTGACATCCCCCCTTAATTTAAACAGCAAAAGCATCAAACATCTTTAGATTTTTACACATAAATTCATGTTGGGATGTCATCAACCCCTTTGTAAAGATATCGGCCAATTGATTTTTCGAGTCAATACAGGATACCTTAATGGTGCCAGAAGAGATTTTTTCTCTAAGGAAAAATAGATCAATTTCAAAGTGTTTAGTACGATCGTGAAACACAGGGTTACTTGCAATCGAGATAGCAGATGTATTATCACAAAAAAGTTTAACCGGAATGTCAATATGAATATTTAATTCCTTTAAAACATTTAACAGCCACATAACCTCACAAGTAGCCGAGCACATTGCTCTGTATTCGGCTTCAGCTGTAGAACGAGAAACAGTTCCCTCCTTCTTACTTTTCCAAAAGATCAAAGACTTTCCCAAAAAGATGCACAACCCTGTAACCGATCGTACGGTAGAGAGACACTTTCCCCAATCTGAATCTGCATAAGCGGTTAACTCAAAAGGAAGTTTTTTTTTTTTCAATTAAAATACCTTTTCCCGGAGACCCTTTTAAATACCTCAGAATCCTTAAGGCAATATCAAGGGAGCATTTGGCTGGTTTGTGCATAAATTGACTTAGAAATTGAACAGAATAACAGATATCGGGTCTGGTATGAGACAAATATATGAGTTTTCCAATCAGCCTTTGATAACCCGTAATGTCCGACAAGGGAGACTCATTCTCTTTACAAGAATTCATAACAAGATAGTTTTGTTCAATAGGGACATTAACAGGTTTACACCCACTTAAACCAAACTCAGACAACAACTCAATGCAATACT
>WOUH02000006.1:6537238-6551592 GCA_009936405.2 Stevia rebaudiana
AGCCAAGTTTCAGTCAGATACAGACTCAGTCAGAACTTCTAACTGGGTCAGCTTCTGACTCAGTCAGATCATACTCATTCAGCAAGTTGCAAACAGCCCCTAAAATCAGTTTAATAAAAAAACTTTCATATAAAGTTTAGGATAACCATGAGGGAGATCTAAGATAAGTAAATCATCTTATAAGTTTGAATAGATTATCCTTATTTTTAGTTTTCTCAATTTTGATGAAGTTGATTATACTTGTAATATTACATCGGTAAATCTCTTTCAGGCCACATTTCTTATTAGTTAATTATTTAGTATTGGCTTTTGAAAAAAAAAAAAATCTAGTTTAGATTGGAATTTCGGATTCAATGCAAATATAGACAATGCATGATTACTATAAGAAGTGGCATTCCTTTCAAACATAAGCAAACGACATACATAAAGGAACAATAACCAAGATAAGATTAGGAATCATACTCATAAACACTTTGATTATTTATTCCAAATAGAATGATGAAATATACTTTGAGTCGTGTTAGATTTATATCTTAATTAAAAACGTTACTATAACGATAAAATATATATCGTGACAAAAGTTTTCATTTAGTGCTTGAACTTCTGTCTCTTTGGGAAGATGAAAGTATAGCATCAATGGCATCTTTCACTTGTGAAAGTTCAGGTGCTTTTCCACCTTGCACTGGCCAGAACTCATCTGTTGCCAACACCTTCAAATGTAATTTAAAATTTGGATTGTTTAAATGTATGCCCAAATGTTAAGAAAATTAATTCATCTATATATATATTTATGGGATAATTACCAAAATATACTTGTTTGACACAAAATTTATCAAAATAAACATGAAAACCGCATGCAAAAAGCAAAAAGCGCCGACTAAAAGTTTAGTCAACACCCAATCAAATAAGTCCACTTCGAAGCTACTAACTAAATTAGCCGGCAGTATTTTGAAGTAAAAAAAATTCTGGCTAAAAATCTAGTCAACAACCAATCAAATAACCTCACTTCGAATCTGCTAGCTAAATTAGACAACAGTTTTTTAGTCTGTGGTTTTCATAATTATTTTTGTAATTTTTGAGTCGAACAAGTTCATTTTGGTAAATTTTCCTATATTTTTTAGTTTTTTATTACCTTCACTTGAAGTTGTAGAAATTTCACATAACTAATAGCTTTCTCTAACATGGTAACCAAATCAACCTGAAATGATAAACTAGTGTCATATATAAGATCATAAAATATTGTTCAAAAAATTTAGTGGAATAATTAATTACCTTTGAACCGTTTGGAACCAGATCTTGAAGAACTTTTAGACGCTCACTGATTCGTTCTCTACGATTCTGTTAGAACATACCAATTCCATTCATTTATCTGATCGATCTTACTTCAATTTAAGTTCAAGTAATTAAGTTTCTGAGTATGTTGTTTAATAATTAATACACTTTCTTAGAAATTAATTACCTTGGCTGCAATACTTTGTGGATCTTTGGGTTGAACTGATTTTTGCTTACTTTTCTTTGTTGCAGTGTTGGTGGTACATTGTTTCTTCAAAGCTTGCTCACTCTCTCCCTGCAAACATGTTGATCGATTTGTACTTTCAAATTTTGGTTTCGAGATCTTGAAAAACGTTTATTAATTAAACAAGAATTTACCGAATACGATCTCTTATGAAAAGACGATGCTTGTGTTGCAAGGTAATTATCAGAAGACGAAGAATTTGGCCATGGAAATGATACTAAATCATCATCATGGTGATGATGATGATTTTCTTTAACACCACCACTTTGAAAACTATTCATATTCTCCAACAATCGCATGCTATCAAACGAACCGGATCCAAGATTCATTAGCTGATCCGGGTTCAAGTTACTTGAATTATATGGTTGTTCATCACTCTCTTCAAAATTAAGGAAACATGAACCAACATGCATGAAGTTAGGATCATAGTGGTTCGGTTTGAAGCTTATAACCGAATGACCTTCTTCCGGTTGTTGTTGTTGAAGATGATTCGTAGCGGTTCGGTAAAGAAACCCACCCGAATTCGTCGCACTTCCTGGACTAGAAAGTGTAGAAGAATTAGAAGAACTTCCCGCCAAATATCCCTTCTTTTCTGGGCTTCCACTTTCTTCAAGATCTGAGTTTGGTGTACCATAAAACTTGTAGGATTGATGAACTAAACCTGGCATGTGTGGAGAGTGATCATTAGGGTTTCTTTCTTTTGCAAGTGCCATTTTGTAGAAGTACGTAGAGTATGAGTTGATTTGGTTAGCTGTGAATTGAAGAAGATAGAGTTGTGGTTGTGGATATATATTGCAATAGAAGTAATGAAATTAATTATTGAGTTTTAGCTGGCAGTGCATGAGAAAGATGGAAGAAAGATCAAGAGTTTCGGAAAACCCACGTTTGGAGAATATTCCACCACACCAAGTACAATTTAACTAATGGAGAAAATATTATATACCATTTAAAATAAATAATTAGAAAGTTTCACGAAAAAATATTAATTGAATGTTCATTATATAGTCTTACAAAGAGCTAGTAGAATTTGACAAAAAAAAAAAAAAATAGTGTAATTGATCGATCATGTACGTGTGAGGGTCATTATTGAGTATGTATATGTATCATTAGGAAACCATAAAAAAAGAGGAAAAAAAAATTGTACTGAATTAATTTTTGTAATAAATAACAACGGCCAAGAACACACACACACGTTGAGTGACGAACATGTCATTCAATTTGTTACAACCAAAACGAGAAAACACAACCCAAAAGACTAATCTGATAGGTGAGAGAGCTCATTTGGATTATAAACCCCACATCAATTGCCCATACAACTTATGTGGGACAAGTCTCATACCTTACGATGGTTTCGATCCGTAACACAGTATTAAGAAAGACAACAAATTTAATATGTTACATGTTGATACCTCCTCAAAGGTACTTAATTGTATTTTAAAAAAGCAATAAGGGTACTTTTGTCATCTCAAATAAATACACCAGATGACAAAGTGCCCGTAAACTATTCAAAAAGGAAAGAGTTTTAACCAATTACATATTGATATCTCATAAAACTTACTTTATAATTTTCAAAATTTAGAAGCCTTTTTCATTGGGCATAACATGCGATACAAAAACTTTTACGGTCATTTTCTCTCTAAAATAAATCATTTTGTTTTATATTAATAGCTGAAGACATAATTTTATACTATATACAAGATCTTATAATCTAAATTAGTTAAAATAATAGCATCGGTTTATTCTCGCTACTTTTTTTTTTCTTTAGGAACTTGCATAGTCTAGAGAGGTAAGATTATGTTGTCTAGGATTGATGAGGATCATTTATTAACATGTGGATTTAACAAAATTGGTGGGTTCTGCACATGGATGTACAGAAGTCAACCAAAACACAAAACACCATCAATTAGAGGATCAAGATTTAGCAAAATTGGTGGGTTCTGCACATGGGTGTACAAAACACAACACAAAACACAATTCCATATATTTCACATTCTGAATTCGTTACAATTGAGGGACACATATGTCGGTTAGAACTACCAACTACCATAACTAATTTTTGGTGGTGAAATAACCAAATAGAACGATTTAATAGAACTGCAACTTTCTTTGAATCCAAAAAGGGTCAAATTCTAAGATATTTAGGAAAAACGTTATATTTGATAACAAACTTATGCATTATGTTTAAGAATAGATAAATAAAAAGTTCAAAATAACTTGTTCCGGTGTACTTTTGTAATCTGAAATGGGCCAATGGTATTTGAATGGTAATGGTTTTCAAATGTAAACTCAGATTAACGCAATTCATCATGGTATTCATCATCTTCATCTTCATTCTCATTAAAAATGGCACTAAAATACATAGACTGGAACAAAATAGTGG
The DNA here is from genome assembly GCA_009936405.2 of Stevia rebaudiana. NCBI lineage: Eukaryota > Viridiplantae > Streptophyta > Magnoliopsida > Asterales > Asteraceae > Stevia > Stevia rebaudiana. Next base: position 6,541,135 of record WOUH02000006.1, read on the forward strand.
AATTCAATATTTGGGAATTTGAGTATTTTAATTGCTTATAAAGCACTTGTAACAAATACAAATTTGCATTATAAATTCTTAAAGACAGCTAAAGGTTTTTCTAAATTTTGACTTAATTTAAGTCAAACTGACCAAAATTTTGACTATGATAGATAAATGTTAGTAAATCCCGATCTAGTTAGTACCGTTAAGTTTATTTGAGAAACTACGTTAGTCCAGTTGATAGCTTGTGTCTAATATATATGTAAATAGGAAGCAAGATCAGAAGAACGATGTGTACGTTTGTGAAACGTCGCATCCGTTCGCCAGACGGTTTCCGGCAAGTATAAACAGCCGCCTCTGATCTCATTTCACAGAAAATTCACAATCAAAGTTTATATAATCTGTTTCCTATAATCATTGTGTGTTTATAAATGATTTCAATTCGTGTTTAAGATCCAATTCAATACATCATAAAAAGGGTAAAAGTTTTTTGTTTACTTGTTTATCTTATTTTTTTTCCGTAAGTTTCCAACAATGCATGAAGACTAAATCACCCCCTAAACCAGATCTTCATGCCCCATAAATGCATAATATAGTTTATTATCCTAAGGGTCAAAACTCCCCCAAAAGTTAGTTCTTATGTTGTTATATCCCCAAAATTTCCATCCTATACAATAGTGCAAACTTTTCTCAGAAAATAACTGTACGCATTATGCAGCAAAACCAAAGCATAAAAGTGAGATCAATGGAGCATTATAATTTATAACGGAAACAATTTCTAGGTTCAATAAACCATATAAAAAAAATTACTCACCATATTCAAAGTCATACATTTTAGTATCTAGACTCCCATGAAACCCAAATCATTTTTAACGACCTAGCAACATTGTATAAATATTAAACCAAATACATCAAGTATATATTATTACTTTAGCAGCAATCAAACATTTTGGTAAGCATTTTTTTTAACCAAACAATATCACATAAAAAAAAAATCTGAAACAATTGCTCAAGATCAATTAAACTAGTACTGTACCCGTCCCAGGCCGGGTTGGCTATTACATTTGAAAGCCGAGCCAATGGGCCAACCAGCCCAATGCTTGACCGACAAAGGAGATGCCCCCAACAATGATCAATTTGTTAATGAAGAAACGATAATATGTTGATAAAGTGTCTATACAATTTAGTGTTGATGAGACACAAAGTTTACCAAGTAGCTTGCCTTTTCAATTGTAAATGTGTACATTTAAATATAAATGGATGAGTACACTTACGCATTTCTACGTTTAATATGTTTATATAGTGTCTTTAAATAACCGAAAAACTGATAATAGGATTTCATCATATAATTTATGTTCTAGGTAACTGATGATATACCTTTGTGTGATCTCATGAATTTTGTATAACGTTTGGTATTTATTTCATTTTTTGCTGATTTTATATTCGTAGATAGATGCAAACGAAAACTGAATAATCGTTTTGTCAATAATTGATCTCCGGTCATGGTCATGACCGTATTCTATTAATCATCAAATTCAACCTTCTCAGCACATGTGTTTATGTACTCTAAAACTTCCCTGGTGCAACCGCTATGATCGATACGACGCCACATATTCTGATTTTCATAATTGAAAATAAACCCGTGTGGCCGTGTGTGCCAACACAATGAGATTAGTTGACATGTAGTCCATATTGATACAACATCCCCATCTTAATATGTGCATTTTTTAAGTTATTCAACGGTGTAGTTTTATAGGTTAACTATTTATTTATATGGTAGTCATATATCAAATCCACATTGTGTCACGTATAGGAAACTAAATATATATATATATATATATATATATATATATAGTCTTTAAAGCTTACAAACACAATAAACATAGAAATAACACATAACAAACAAACATACAAGTAGGTAGAGGTTGTAATTTAGAAGTAATGGAGGCAGCAGACACGATGATAGCGGGTTTGAGTTGAAACACATGGGATTTTTGCCAAAGACATGTACGATTCAACACGATCAGCAATGTCAAATAAATTCGTTGTATTGTGAAATTTAATAGAGTGTTTGTCGTTTTTTAAGCATGAATTCTGTCGTGGTATGTGTATTCTTTAAATAACAAAACCCATAACTTCAACAAATGGAGAAATAGAAATACAAAAAGAAAAAAAAAACATTAACACTTTTACGTGTTTCATGATACATTGGTTTAATTAAATAGCTAATTTATTTAGGGTTATTGGATTATAATACTCTCAACACCATTTGGCCGGCAATACTCATAATTTCAATATTGTCTCCCAGCACTCCAAACTTTCAACTTATTGTCTCCCATCCACGAACAATCTACATACATGAAAAATAATCAAGAGGCATTTCATATGTATTTCAATTTTCAACCACAATCTACTAACATTCTTTGGATGAATACACATAACAATATGTTGTTGAGAAAAAGGATGCACAATTTTGCTGGAATATATGAAGATTGGACTGTCTATTTATAAACTTCAGACTTAACCACACATTAGTGGTATGAGAAAACTGCATGCTAGTGAAATTTACAATTTAGGAGCATGTTTAGGAGAGGAAAACCCGCCATTTTTGGTTCTCAATCGTCAAATTAGACGGCTCAGATTAAATATGGGCGATAACCGCCTATTAAGTTAGCTATTGAGATTAAAAGTGGTAGTTAGTTTCTCATCAACCAACATCATGATCAACTACAAGAATAGAAAAAAAAAATTACTTCATTGACTTGCTTCTTTGTGCTCTGTTCTAAAAAATTAATTGATTTCAAAGAAGAAATTATTTAAGTGCAGTGACTATCAGCAAACTTGGATTTAAAGAAAAAAAATATTATATTTTAAGTGTTGGCCACATATAGATTTTCATAAAAGTATGTGCAAGTAAAATAACAACAGCAATCAATATACAAAAAAAAAATCCACAATAATATTTTCTGGAAAACGCATTTTGATAATTTATGTTTTATCTTTAACTGGTCAAAAATATAGATACACTAACGAAATTTGTAAAACTCACCTAATCTAAATGCATAAAGCCCGATAGCTAATAAATAACTAAAACATATATTTATCATTCAAATAATATAACTTTTGTTCTGGGACAAACATATAGATCACTGGATAAACTACATATATGTTGTTGGGCGTCCCAGTTTGACTATTCTCAGCTTGTATATGCAGCTCGGAATAACCCATAATTGCACCGCATTCCAATATTGATTGTGTAAAATTAGCATCAATATGGCAACAACGATGTAAGTGACTATATATTCTAAATAGTTTGTACTATATGGTAGTGTAGCATTGCACTTTAATATAATATCTGGTCCAAAAACTATCTAGAAACCGAGTCATAAAGAACTGTGCAAAAAGTTTAAGTTCAAAATGAAAGTTTGTAGATGGTTACCTTAGTGGCATTAGATGGTTAAGTTTATGCCACAAACAGTGGCCCTCTTCTGCCAGTAGTACAATACTGTTGAAATAATCACTCAAGTTAATCCAAAGAATATGAATTCTCAATACCCACGTTCCAAAATCATACATAAAGTCAAATTACGTGTATGTGTGTATATAAAGATGAATATACATACCCTTGTTCAATTTGCATGCTCCAAAGTAGAAACCTTCATCACATGTTAAGAAACCTAAATTGGATAATAATAAATAAAGTTCAACATGAAGTATTAAGAATGTATTACATCAAAAGCTGAAAGAATGAAATCAACAATGTACCTCTTAGATACATCACTTTCTTGTTAGCTTATGTGCAATAAGACCTAAAGGAATTAATGTATAAATGCGTCAGTATAGAAAATATATTGCTTCAGGTAAAAACATATTGGGTTGATCCACCAACGCTTTTTGTCCAACTTTTTGAAGTTCTAAAATATTAAATTTGGCAAAAAAAAAAAAACAGACTATAAGATATTGTAAGCATTTAAATGTACTTTAGACGACTTTCAACCAGTTTGATCCGGTTTCCTCTACAAGACAAAAAAAGAAAAATTAATCTTTCCAGGAACACCACCAACCAATCCAAAATCTGCCACTGCCATCACCCCTAGTCCATTAACTATGCAACCCATAATTGCAATCTATCACAAACAACTAAATGATCATTTATTTGCTAATTAGAAAAAAGTTGGTACTCAAACTCAATCACAACGGTTTGATGATTAAGATGTTTTTTTCTCTGATTTCTGCACTTATCACTTGAAGATCAAACAGAGTTGTACCACAAGATGGACATGAGACAAATTCCGAACAAGAATAAGCAACAACAAATGTATATAACCAACAAATAAACATTTATATATCCTACCGTCTTAGTGTTTCGCATCCTGCATCGTTGTAGCAAACTAAAAGTGATAAATTCAAAATCTTGATCTGCCAATATATAAACAAAATTAAATTAATAAGGAATTATAGTAATATTAAGTGAAAGTTAGTACCTCCTAGCAGCATGTACTATGCCATCTGAATATGCAGTTCATGAAGAATCATTATAGCATCAAACTTATACCTCCTCATAGGACTTACGACCAAGCATGTGCCTGGAGCAATAATGTTTATTATGTCATATGAGAAACAAAAACTGGTTCATGCTAGTTGAGTGGTAAAAGTGAAAATGTTACCTTCTAGTTCTGGTTGATAATTCATTCAGATTACCAAGACCATGGCGTATGGCAAAGGCATTGTCAATTGTTTTGACCAAGGACCCACACTTACATCAATCAACCTTTTTAGAGCGATCATTGATAAAAGAAAATTATATATACTAATATTGAAACAATACAAATTAATCATATGTCATGCGTCAAATGAAAACTATATGAACATACCTTCTTCCCAGCCTCTATGTCCCATGAGAAAGTTTCTCACATTTTTATCATCAATGACAACAGCTGACCACCTAAAAATGATCAAAGCTAGTTATCAACATTAAAACTTGTATGATTTATAAATATCGTGGTAATATTATAACTTGTAAAGATTCAAACAGATGAAAACAAAAGAAATGACCTTGGTCACAGATTCTAGATCAACCTTTTGATCAAATGGCAGAGAATAAAGAAAGCCTTAGTTTTTCCTCCAAAGATTGTACAATCACGTTTCTTTTCCAAGTTGTTGCTTCATACCCACCCTATTGTTGCTGTAAACCAAAGATGAGGTTTTGTGAACAAAATTGAACCATGTAGGACTTGAATGTAAAACACAAGGTCAAAACAACTTGAAATACCAAATCAATAGATTGACCCCAAAAATTCTAAATAAAATGAACATAAATATTCTATTTATATCGTACCTGATAATACATACTTACTCTGTGAATGTGAAAATTGGAAGTCTGATAAATTGATTGTCAACTATTAATTGTGAGAAAACTGATTTGAGGAAACCTCTTGTAATTCATATGAAACCCCAAATGATATTAAAATTTGCGAACAAATGAAAATCAAACCACAAATGGACAAAAATCAAAGATGAAACCCATACCGTGATTTAAATCCAACCTGAGATGATTTTCAACAGTCGTCTTCGTTCTGAGTGGTGATTTGAATAATTAAAACTCGTCAATCGATTGAAACTCCTCTCGGACGAGTGACCCAGGAAAATTTTGACTCAATGATTCCAACCTACTCATCTCATATTCCGGTGACTTCTGTAAATGTCATACGCTATTGTGCACCACTGCTCCTAATCACATCAAACAACGCATTAGAGATATCGGTCCACCTACATGATTTTTGAAAGAAATTATCACCTCATCAGTTTTCCTCTTTCCAATCCATGGTTTTTCTATTCCCATCCACGAACAATCTACATACATGAAAGATAATCAAGAGGCAGTTCATATGTATTTCAATTTTCAACCACAATCTACTAACCTTCTTTGGATAAATACACAGATCAATATGTTGTTGTAAAACAGATGCATGATTTTGCTAGAATATATGAAACTGGACTGTCTGTTTAGTGGTACGAGAAAACCTCATGTTAGTGGTACCTACAATTTAAATTTAAGAGAGGAAAACTGCCTTTAAGAAAAAAACCTTATTTTGAAAAAAAAACCTTATTTTGAAAAAAATAATTTGTTGTGATTTAATCTAAGCTAAATTTAGAGGGTCAAGATTTAATCCTGAAGCGGTTATTGGTGTTTTGGTGGCGGTTAACTCACCGAGAACTAATTATATATAATGAAGCAAAACGTTAGGGGAAATACATAAACGTGAAGAAGAAGAACATCAGAAGCGATGGAGGGCGGAACCCTAGAGCACCAAAACCAGTTGTAATGGTCGGTTGGGTGGTGGTGAGTGGTGACGGCTGAGTGAGCGGCGGCAATGGTCGATTGAGCGTCGAAGATGGCCAACGTGGTGGTGGCACTAGGAAGATCTCTGCTGAGATTAGATGAAAAAGATTAAAAGAAGATGAAGAGATGGCATGAAGAACACCTGGGAGATAAGTTTTAATATAATGTAAAAATTTTACCTTTTTACATCTGGGCTTGTATTAATTAGATCGGAGATGCATGAACGTTAGTACAAATCTAGGGTTTCTTGGATTTGAGAGGAGAGGAAGAAGATAAAAAGGTAATTCATAATCATGGATGAAACCAAAAATCATTTACTGTGTATTAAAGATGGGATAAGATAATTTAGGTAAATTTTAATAGCATTAGAGGATTCTACTTGTCATATTTGGAGTTTCAATCAGACATTGCGGAGTCGTCCCACTCTTCCCCACTTCCACGTTAGCCACATCAGATTTCTTCTCATTTTTCTCTATTTTACGAGGTGTCGTCCCACTTCCTCCCATTTCTTCACACTTTCCACATTTCCCCCTCATTTTCTTCTTCCCACATTCGGTAACTCTCGGTGTGTACTCCCCGACCCACCCCAGCCCGAATCCAGGGGTTGTATTCCCACTCGGCCCCTTTTCTTCTCGGATGTTTCCCGAGCCCACTCCTAGTGGCCTTAATGGTCTAATTTGATTCATGTGACATGTAACAACTTTGTTTTATTAAATTTTTAAGATTAGACTATGTGTAAGGAAAACATGAAAAGGGCGTGACCATGTTGCTACATACGCACCACGTAATCGAGGTGCATATGAGTAAAAATGTGCGTAATGGGGCTTGAATAAAAAGTAAGGGATGGAAAAAATAAATAATGATGTGAACTATTTCTGTTGGTTGATATTAAAACATATAAGAAAAATGAACTACACTCATATTCATCACAAAGTGACTATGGTCACTTGTTTATATCACTTGATGGTCACTTCCTCTATGTATAATGGTAGAAGGGCTTGATGATGATGTGAACAACTGCCACATAGGATGGTTACTTGATAGTCAAGCCCCATTACATATGGTCTTATGATTAAGATTTTGCTTTATTATATTTTTTAAATTATGATTAAGATTAAGATATTGTACAAACCCACTAGAGTGGATACCTGAATAACAGAGTGGATTTACAAGTCTATAATCTATATGGCTTTCCGTTTTACGTAGTTAATATATAAAACATGCTTATAGCCAGAATTCGCCCTACTTGCTCTCTACATTATAGTTTTTTTGTTAAAAAAATTAGGTTATAGTTATGTAAAAGTTAACAAAATGAAAAGAAAAAATAAAACGACAATATTTATAATGTTGAGATCGTCAGATTATTTAATTAAGAGTCAAAAGCTTAATGAGTCAAAGATCAATTGGTTTGGGAGGAATCAACTTCATGACCTTTCAATGCGGAGACCTATAACATGATCGTTTGCCTCCTTTAATGAAAGCAAATGAACCCCTCAAAAGGGTCACCTTCACCTGTTTTTCCTACTCAAATGCCACATAGTCGTTTGCATCCATCTACTATATAATCTACTTGCGACATTATTAGAGATACTAGACATGGTGGTAACCAGCCACCAGCAATGAGCAGGGTGGGTGGAGCAATGAGATTAAGTGTAATGATTGAGTGTGAGTGTCCCAACGTCGTTCGACTCCAAGCACTCAATGGGTTGATTGCCTCCTGTATCTTAGCCTTATAACGTGAGTATCGTAGGCCGGTCAATGTGTCCAATGTACCATAATATAGCATTGAAGGTGTTTTCAACAATATGGATGAGTGTGTGAGATTTGGTGATGTTGACAAGTCAACAAAGAAGGCTTGTAGGTGGAAAATAATAATAAAATCAAAAGGAAGTAAATTTAGCCTTAAACAACATTGACGTGGTGAGAGGCCTATACAGCAACACGTGGATTCACATTAAATCAATAATTCAACAATCAACTAACAATATGTCCATTAAATCTTAGCCACTACCATTAATTCATTAAAAGGGGCCAAAAAAAACAGTAAGTTGATTTTTGTATAAAACTACGGTTAGAATTAGAAAAGAAAAGGTTAAGTTCTCTGCCCCCACCGAGAATTTACTAGAGTATTATATTATTTAGAGCATATTACGTACGTTAAGTGGATCATTTGGTTTGTCTAAACTACCGCATTTGAGTTTATGGTTGGAAAGTTACTCTTTGATATGAACACAAACCAGTTAGCCTCCGAAAGGGCCACTATCAACTACTTGAAACTCAAATAGCACCAGAAAGTTTTGATAGCCACCGTATCTGAGACGAAGATCAAGATGTTGACATGTATTTTGTGATCGAAGCATTTTAAGGATAGATGATATAGAAAGAAGAGAGATGGTGATTCATTGATTTGATTGTCAAACGAGAGAGATAGGTGACGAAAGCTTGTCGACGATTTATGTGGTGAACATGCAAAAAGAAGAAAAGGGTAAACTTAAAAGACAGTGTATATATCTACCTTTAATAAAAGAGTAACATAAATGTCACATGTCAACACAATAATTATTTGAATTTTTATATATTTTTCTTTTATCTTAAATTCTAAAATAGATATAAATTTCAAAATCAATTAAATTTGTTATTATCTATTTAAGTATTTATCCATATATTCAAAAGAATAAATTACAAATCTCAACCCTGAGGTTTGTAATGTTTAACAGTTTTAGTCAGTCTATAACATAAATCGTCCCCAATGTTTCAAATCTTAACATTAAAAAATTTCCGTTAGTGGTTTATGGACAAAAAAAAGTTAAGATTTGATTCAAAATAATGTCGCATGGCAACACCACAATTTTTGAATTCTTATATAATTTTTTATTTGATCTTAAATATAGTACTAATTAAATTTGTTGTTATCTAATTAAGTATTTATCTTATTCTTTTAAAAAAGTAAATTACTCTTTTCACCCTTGAGATTTGCAATACTTAACAGTTTCAGTCCACCAATAACAAAAACTGTTTCTAACATTTTAAGTCTAAACAATTTTTGTCTTTAAATTTAAGAATATTTAGTGTTGATTAAGTAAACCCGTGTAATACACGGGCTTGTAAGCTAGTAAAAATATAACCTCTAATAAACCTTTCCAATAAATCACATAGTAACCTCCATGTGCCACATCAGCACCAATCTTTATTAAGCTTTTGCAACACATACATAGTAGATAGATAAATGTTGAAAAAAAAAATGATAAGAAAAAAAAAGTGTGCAATGAAAAGAACTAATTATTTTGTAATGATATGATATCTCAAGAACATTTGTGGATTCCTAATTAAAACTCTTATGAAAAAACCAGACTCTGTCCGAAAAAGGATCTACAAAACCCATTACTGTTCTACACAGCAAAATTAAATACAAATCCAAAATATTTTTCTTCATTGATCATTTCAATGAAACAAAGATTATGCAACAATTTTAAACACTAAATCACAAAGTCAAAAGATCTCTCTGACCAATAATTTCAAGCAAAAAAGGGCAACATACTACTGCACTATCTCACATTCGCTTAAGAATAAAAAGAAATTAAGTCAAGAGAAACAAAGGAAGACATTAAAATACAGACCCTTAGACTCCCCGTAGCGGGGCGTGGAGATGGGGTGGAGGGGGCGTCGACGCCCGGGAACACCGAAACAGGGCCGCGTGACCGGGGCGTGGTGGGGCACGGCGTGGAGAGGAGGGTTTCGACCGTTGGGGTGGGGCCCACATCATCTTTTTGTGACCGTTGAGCATAAAAAATAAACAATTTTTTATAAAAAAACTTTATAAATAAACACCACCCTACACTATAATCTTCACATCTCAAAATCTCACTCTCTTCCTCACACCCACTCTCTTCTATATTTTTCAACCAAAAAAAATGGAGAATCCAATAGATTTGTATTCTTCGTCTTCCGATTCGAGTGATGGAGATGAGTTGTTCATAGCAGCGGTTGGGGCCACGGTGCAACATTATACCCAACAGATTGCTAGACCAATTCAGAGAAGAAGTTATATAAATCGTGACCGTGCAAGGGCTCAAGAACTCTTGTTCAACGATTATTTTTCTGATGAGCCGACGTATAATGAGAATCAATTTAGA
>WOUH02000006.1:6563702-6587141 GCA_009936405.2 Stevia rebaudiana
AGACCAGTTGACTCGATCCTACTAAATACTGACCCGATTTAGTGGCAGCCCGCTCTCTGGACCGGTCGGAGACCGGGGGCCGGGGAGCGGGGTGTCACACAGTGCCTTCCTAAATTCCTATCCTTAGCATGGCATGTCCGATTGGCTTCTTGTAGAGAAATTCTACAATGGGGTAAGTCTAGATATGCACAATACTTGTAATATCGCAGCTGGTGGACATCTCTTGCAAAGAAAGGAGTGAAATCTTGTAATAAGATGTTCGAAAGTTTCGCAACCATTGAGATTCCATAGATGATTGACTCTAGGGATTCCACCCCTAAGGCTAGTGACACTCCTCTCAAAGGGAGTGTGAATCAGATCACCTCAGAGCCTAGTTTGGTCATGTTGATCACAACATTAGCAACATATATAAAAGATATAAAAAATCAGTTGAGGAAATGTCAGATGTGTATAGAGGAACATGAAATAGGTGATTTTCCACATATTTCATGTGAACCGACAAACTTCTCTTTTTAACCATCCTTCTTTTTCCTTCCATCTTGACCACTCATCTAAACCTTCCATCACTGATATCGCAGCCACACCAGAAGCTCATGGTCACATATTGCATGCCATTCTAGATAACATTGAGAGCCATGGCATTCTCCTGAAAGAGCATCAAGACACCCTCACCTACCTTGAGAACGATATGGATTGCATTGGAGCTAAGATAGACGATCATTTATCCATCAGCATTACTTGGGATACAGCTCGTCCCTTTATTCCTGCCCAGGTAGATGTCTTCATCACTAATGATGAACCCCCATTCATTTCACCATCAACGAGAGTAGAAGAAGATCTCGTTGATGTGGAGATTGAGATAGTAGAAGGTAAGGTGCATCAGAGACGTAGTCTAGGAAGTACAGCATAGCCCGTCGAGTTTGTAATAGAGACTGTGATGAGTATCTAGGATTTTGAGCATGATTCCTAGTTTCCCGATAGCCTGAAAAAAACTCCAGTTGAACCTCCCTTTTGTAGAGGAACTCTAAAAAAATGCCCAAATATGCTAAATATGTGAAGGATTTACTCACCAACAAAGCTAAACATGAGGAGTTACCCACTATCACTTATGTTTTATCTAACTCAGCTTGTTTCAATCTGATTTGTATGTTATCAATGTGAGCTTTGTAAAGATTATCTCGATTTACACATTAGATGTGCAAAGAGTTGTCTCTACCTTGTCAGAGTGATCATTTGCCATTAATGCAAGATATGGGCCCTCTTCATTATCAGGAAGATCAGATTCATTTGACCACATTTCAGTTTCTTCAGATACAAGGGCTTTATTTTGATAACCCAATGCATGTTTTCTCCAATCAAAAGGAGTATATGTTGAAGATACTACAAGAGCATTTGATGAGCTAGAGTCATTGTTGTTGGAAGAATGGTTGATTTGATTTTGGTTGGATAAGTTTGCATTTGAGGTTGTTGAGTTGTTGGCATTTTGATATCTAGATGGATTTCTAGGAGCTTTGTAGTCCCTTGAGAAATTACCATATAGATTGCAGTTATAGCATTTGACCTTCTCAATGTCAAACCCAAGTTTTGTCTTGATCGGTTCGAATTTCATTGGACCATATTTTGTCCAAAACCTCTTGCCTATAATGGTCACCATTGCCATCATCCACAATAGATCCACCTCTTCAAGTTCCTTTGGGTCAAGTTCTTCCATATCTTCTTGTGTAAGACATGCTTTAGTAAAATTTCTGAAGCAATCAAAGCTTGCAATGAAGGCTTGGCATAATTCAACTTGTTCTTTACTCTTAACTTAAACATTGAAGGATGTTGAATCAGAATTTTGTATTTGTGAATTCGAAGCTTTGTTTAATTCATTGGGTAAATGTTGGTTTTTAGAGATGTTCCACAAACTCCAAAGTTACCAGTCGAAGAGGTATTAGAATTTTCAGATTGTGCCCATTCTCTTAACTGATAAAAGCAGATATACCCGATGAGCCGGTTTTCACAAATCTATACCGATCAACATTTATTGAAGAATTATTTCTTATGCTTTCATCAAGTGTCATAGCTTCAACTTTAGCAATCATCTCATCAATAGAAACTTTCTCAACATCACTTGTTTGCCAAGACCTACGTTACTCTTCCAGCTTCTAGGCAAAGTGTGGAGCAATTTCACATTGAGATCATAATTGTCAAATTTAACTTCAAAATGTTTAGTTCATTCACTAGTTGTACAAATCATTGTATTTGTTGAGTGATAGTTTCTCCTTGAATGTGACTGAAGTTATCAAATTAAGATTTCAAGGCACCCTTCTTCATTTTCTTTATTTCAGTTCATCCCATAACTTCTTGGCCATTTTGAAAGATATAACACACATAAGAATTTCCATTGGGAGACCAAGAGTGAGTGATGAGTAAGCTTTGAGATAAAGTTTAACAAGCCTACGGTCTTCAGATGTTAATTCTAATCCTCTTACTGGAATTGGCATATTGTCTTATTCAATTAGTTGATTTGGTTTAAAACTTGAAGGCATATGTGGACCCTCAATGATAGAGTACCACAATTCAGGTTCAATGTAGGTTATAAAGTCTTCAAATCGAATTTTCCACTGTTGAAAATCGGCAACATTCTTAAGCACCGGTGGCTTCATCCTTGAACCGTTTACTGAGGATTGAGAAGTGGCCTTATTCGTATCAGCCATCATCACAGTTCAAAATTTCTCAAAGGTTAAAATTAACAGAAAAAGGGTTCAAACTCTAATAACTTGTTCTCCAAGGGGTTCAACTTGAAAAACAAGGGACTTCTACCTTTTGAAACATTTTTTGGGTCAAACTTTGTCCTTTTTACGTCAATTTTTTATGATTTTCTTATGATTGAATTTTAATAATTTGTAGATTTTTCAAACGAAAAATAAATTTCGGAAAGAGAACAGTTTGCTCCAAAAAGTAAACAGTAACACTCAAACAGTATTTGTCCGTATAACAATGGTAATTTCTGAAATTTACTTAAAAACTCAATAGAAACTGCCAAATATAGCAAAGGAGATCACGGTTAACATAAATCTTTTAGTCGATGTTCAATACATGCTAATATTTGTTCTATTTCGAAGTTTTTTGATGCTTTTCGGAAAAACACAAACAAACACCAACACACAAAGTTATTCTATTGATCGGTTTTCTTCAAATCAAGGACTATTTCACGAATGAAAGGTTCCGATTAGGAATAATCAAAGCTCAATAATCACAAATCTAAGCTACACAGCTCTGTTTTGCTGATTTTTCACTGAAACGGTTGAAAATGTTAAGAACAAATTCAACCGAAGCACAAGGCTCTGATACCACTTGTCATGATCGAGTAGAGATTCTCAGATCTATTGCAACAAGGTGAAGAATCTCCATAACCTATCAATGGCGGAAACAGAAACAGGTTGGATTTCACAGGGCTCAAAGACAACAAACTACAGTGAAGAGTAAGAAGGTGTTCTTAGATTTAAGGCAAGAAATCTTGAAAATATTGGATGAAAAAAAAAACGTGAAGAAATGGAGAACACATAAAAAATATGGAACATGTGAGAGACGGGGTTTTAAGGTAGGTAAATATTAATTGAGATGGTTTAAGGCAAGTAAAATAATTAAATGAGGATTGGTTGGTAAAAAACTAGAAACTGCCGGCTTAAATAATAAAGGGTTTAAACAAAAAAAAAACATTGGCTATAAATAGCCAGAGACATTTTTCTCTTAGCCCTGACAATATTGTTTAGCTAGGGACATTATATAGACGCGTGTCAAAATTTAATTGGTTACAAATGTCTATTGTCCCTCACAAGGTAACATGAAATGATTGATGTCTATATGAGTGTTTACCAGTGGGGACCATATGTTTTTTTGTCAGAAAAAAGCGTCGCTAAGCTTAGCCGGCGTAGTCTGAGATGTGGTATGTGTCACTTTTTAAGTGGATATTGAGTTTGACTTTTAGCCTTTATTTCATGTCTATTTTAGAGAATACTCGCTCAACATTGTTTATTTAGGTAATTTTCCCTTTAAATTAACTGTTTTCCGTTTTTGTGCATGCAAAAACCTTATTCGATGTATTATTCAAAACCATTACCATAACGTTTTACACAAGAATAAATCAAAACTGTATTGTAAACGGTTGCCATTTAAATTAACTTAAAATAAATTCGAAGAGTGAGAGGCCATGAAACTCGTTCTTGACTCCACAAAAATCGCTCTTTTGTCTATGGATTCAATTCAATGATTCATATTTTCTGTTTGAGACATGTTGTGGATCATCTAAATGTTTGATCAAAACCAAATAAAATTATTTTACAGCATATCGTTTGTAAAATCGAACAAGATCAATAAAGATTAATACACGATGAGGAAAGAAGTGGTGGTTGCTGGTGTGGCCACTGTGTCGACTGTGGTGGTTGCCGGAGCGCTGCTGGTTCGGTGGAAGAGACGGGACCAGAGACGGTGGCGGCAGACGCAACGGATGGTACGCAAGTTCGCAAACGATTGTGCAACGCCGGTGCCAAAGCTATGGCACGTGGCATTTGATTTGGTTTCCGATATGCAGACGAGTCTTTCTGATCAATCTCAGACGAATTACGTCATGCTTCCGTCGGTCACTTCTTCGCTTCCTAATGGGTACCGTACTCTTAGAACCTATAATCAACATAATATCTGCTTGCATGGACTCCTGAATTAATGCGGTATAAGTTTTATAGCAAGAAATTATTCACATTGTGGGTGTTGTGTTGGGAACATTGATGGATTCTGTGAGAGGTTTCAAGTTTAACTCTTGCACTTAAAATTATTAAACCATGACTTGGTCGAGTTGTTTAGATATTATCTGGTTGTGGGATGTAATGAATGTTGTTGAGAAAAATCGAAAACCGTTTAATATTGGTAGCCAAACCGTATCCGTAACCAGAAAAAACCGAATCGAATTTTGAATTCGGTGTGCAGTTTGGTTTCTATCTGTAACTGAATTCCTAATTCAGTTTTAGGTTGGTTTATCGGTTTCATATTTTCAAAAACTTTGGTGTGTTCAGTTTTTCGGTTTAACCTAATCAACCGAATATAAAAATAAAAATTTTTTTATTATTATTAATATATAAGGTTTTTACAACCCTAACACTAAGTTATAATCAATGAGTCGCATACTCGCTTATCTAACCCAATAACCCAAATCAAACGCATCGAAGATAGCATCTAACACGTCGAAAAATCAAAAAAAAAAAAAAAAAAGCAATTTGGTCGAAATTGGTTAAAGTCGGTTTAAAACGGTTTATTTGGTTTTAATAGAAAACCAAACGGACTAAACCGAATCTAATTCGGTTCGGTTAAGTATTTTCTTAATTCGTGTCGGTTTCGGTTAGGGTAAAAAGAATTTCAAAACCAAATAAACGTTAACCGAACCGATGAAAACCCCTAGTTGTAATAAATGTGGCGGGTCTAATGTTTAACGACTAAGCATGTTGGCCAACTGGCCGGCATTAGGGACACGTTTTAAGGTCTCTCCCTTAAGCGTTGTTTGGTATAATCTTAATGATTTCATTAATAGACTTCATTAAGAGACGGAAGCTATTTGATTACATTTATTAATGGTTCGTACCGCCTCTTAATAAGTAAGTTAATGAAACAAACCAGATGATCCTATTATATACTTTTAAATCACTTAATGGTTTAACACAATTTTGTCAAACAACCCCGTAGAGGTGGAGGTTTAAAGCCAGGATCAAAGCCCTTATGATGTAGGTTTATAAGTAAGATTAGATAAGTGCATGTGTTTGCTGTATGTTGGTGGGTTGACATGTCCTAAAAAACATACCCAAACTCAAACCTCATGTGATGTTAGAAATTGCAACCCTTATTTACATTGCTCTAAATGAGTTAGTGTTAATATAAGTGTTTAGATGGAATTCATGGTTGAGTTTAAAAATATATATATAGACGTGTTTATTTTTGGTATTTTTATCATTTATGTGGTAGTACGGAGGAAGGTTTATATTATGGGGTGAATTTATGTGAAGATAAGTTTTTGATGATGCGCGCACGGCTTAGAGGGAGACACGATCCGATCACTGATCTTGATAGAGAAGAAGTCGAAATCCCATCAGAACTTATTTCAGGAACTTATAAGGTATTCTCTATCTGTGATCTGTTAGGGCATTAATATCAGTTTCTCTATTTTCATCTTTATAATTTATTAAAAATCATTATTTTCTCTTTCATTTTCAATTAAATAATACTCTTTAATATATTTATCATTATCTTTTCTCTTTTATTTACTCACAACCACTTTCCTATTTAATAAAATATTTTTTTTTTTAAATCACTATGATTTCTCTTTCATATTCAATTTACAAAATGACTACAATGTTCTTTATAAATAGAGAATCTATCAACTTCTTTATATCTCTCCACTCACAAACACTTTTAATGAACTTCTATAATACAAATAATACACTCACATAAATTTTAGAGAAACTACTGTGAATGCTCTAATTTATTTTGTATTCCCTTTCTAAAATCTTTATATTGTTACCGCTACAGGAACTGTTTGATTTCATAGCACTAAAGCTTGAAGTTTTTATGTCAATAAATATGAAAACAAACCCGATCACTCCAAAAGGGAAAATGGGCTTCACTGTGTCTTTCCCTTTACACGAGGGACCTAGTGGAAATATAAGATGGAAGTCATTTTCTGTAAAAGAATCAGTTGAGTTTGTATTTAGTATTTACATTATACCCCCTCATAAATAACAATATTGCTAAATACACACATGCAGGCCGGGAAAGAGTTGGCGAAGGACTTCAATGAGGCGTTGGAAAAGCATGGAATAGATTTGCGGGTTTCTGCATTGGTAAATCTTTTTAAGTTACTTTTTTCTTTCACCATGTTCTACTTTAGCAGACAATAATATCATCATCATCATCGATTCATCGTACTCAGTATATCCCACCTAAAGGTAGGGTCTGATGCTGGAAAGATAAAGACAAGCCTTACCCCTACCCCGTAGGAATAGAGAGGCTGCTCCGAAAGAGACCCCCTGGCTATTAACCGTCATCCCAATGCTTTTAACGTTATTTTCACGAAATAAGTAAAATAACGTTAAAACTAGTGCAATTTTTACTTTTGTCCCACGAGAGTCCACACATATATACATTATATACGCGCAACGCAAACAAGACGTTGTTAGCAGACAATACAATAACTTAAATCAATCAAAATAGGTCAATTGGACTTATGTAACATTTGAATGATTTAGGCCTTAAAACATTAAAATACGTTGGTTGTGATCATTTAGCAATCGACCTAATCATGTCAAAATATTGATGCATTATGGTAGGTAAATGCTACATTAGGGGATCTAGCAGGGGGTCGATATTACAATAGAGATTGTGTAGCTGCGGTAACTTTGGGGTTCGCAACAAATGCTGTTTATGTTGAATCAACTCAATTCATTCCTGATGGAGGAGACAAAAATAAATTTGGAGAAATGGTTCTAATTCTTCTCTCTTTTTCAATTATTTTAAATTAAGAAAAACTCACTGATATTTTATGATGACCTTCTAACTAAGAAGCTATGATTATGGTGTTACTGTTATCAATTGCAGGTTATTGATATGCAATGGGGCAACTTCAATACTCCACATCTTCCTATAACTCAATTTGACATGGCCCTAGATTCTGAAAGCTTGAACCCAGGATCTCGGGTATACAAAACACTTGAATATATAACACTAGGTTAACATCCCGTGTATTACGTGGACTCAAAGTAAAATTGAAAGTATGAATGATATTTTGATAGAAAGGAAATTGAATTTACATATAAGTAAGTCTATTAATTAAATAATACACTAATAACATAACTTCTTTACAAAAAGTTGTGTTTTATAAACTTTTAACTTTTAAAAAAAAAACCGGTTTTGAAATATATTGTATATTTAAATAAAGTCTATAAGCATGCATTCCATTGTCTCGTATAGTAGTGTACCGTATTAGACCAGATACATCTATTGTGTGAGAGAAATGTAATCTATTTCATTGTATTTTTTAAACCTGTGTTTTTAAAGGTCTATTTTCAACAAAAAGATCGTTTTTGATATATTGAAAATATTAGCTTATATGTGAACATTTCAAATAATGCATTAATCTTGAATATAATTGTTTATTAGAAGAAAATATACAGTTAATATAATAGATAAAAAAAAAAAATATGAGATAGGAATGAGAAAATTGATTGAATAGGTATAAGAAAGTTACACTTGTTCATAAAACTTTGTTTTATTATATAGTATAGATATTATAGATATTGATTAATCTTAAATTTAGTTTTTGAGTGAAAACTACTCATACTAATCCAAAATTACTTTGTATAGTATGTTTATAACTAAATTGTTATATTCTTTCTTTTTCAGATTTTTGAGAAATTAATTGGAGGGAGATATTTAGGAGAGGTAGTGAGAAGAGTGTTACATAAAATGGCCAAAGAAACTGCATTGTTTGGTGAAACTGTTCCTCCTAAACTCAATACCCCTTTCATATTGAGGTATCATAATCTATAAAAAAAAATATCATTACATCCATTAGAGTACTAAAAATAAAAATCTATAAAATTACAAGATGGGTCTGATTCCATTTTAATGATTTCGAAAAATTCAAACTGATTTAATTTATGTTTCAAATAGGTCACCAGATATGGCTGCCATGCATCAAGATACATCAGAAAATCGTGATGCGGTTCAAGAGAAGCTTATGGAAGTTTTTGGGGTAAAATTCTATACCTTTAACCCCTAAATAAATAAAAATACAAAACCTTCTGAGGGTGGTCTTATGGTAAGTGTTTGAGTCCCCTAATTTTAAATACATCTTTTGCTAGTATTTTGCGTTTAACCTTATAGAAAATCAGAGCAAATTGCACTTTCCTTTTTTTATGTTTATAACAATTTACGGTAGTTATCATTTACATTTAACCTACTATAAACATCATCTATGTTTATAATGATTTTCCGTGGTTGCCATTTATTTTAAAAACTGATATAAAACATCTTTTATGTTTAAAACATTTACACGTTTCATCGTTTTCAATAACGTCAGTTAGAGTTTTTTTTTTTAAACCAATCATGGAAAATGCACGTGAAGGTATTTTTTATAAACTTAGAGATGAATTTTTTATTGAATTATTTATCTACCTTCAAGTTAATAGTGTTTTGAAAAAATCAACCTAGACTAAAATGAAAACTAATCTGATGACCAATTCCGAAGCTCATAATGTCTGATTTTGAGAATTACACTCACAAACCCAAAAGCACCACAAAAAAATCGTGAACTGATTTAAAATGAAAACACGAAGAATTTGAATATAAAATGTTCAACAAAACACCCTCAAAATCTAATTTGAACAATGGGATCAGATGCTTTAATGGCATACAAAAAATTTGCAAAAAAATAATTTGAATGTTCACAAAATTAACACTCGAAATTTGAATCTAAACTCATGAATGACTACAAATTTAGCCAAGACAACACCAAATCAGGCTTCGACTTTAGACCAAATACCTATAACATCAAATATACGTAAAAAGTTTTTAAAGCGGTTATGAATTCGAATTAAATTTGTTCTAGTATGATCAAAATAATACTCCGAATCGGATCATATCATCAATTTGATCAAAGCATCAACAAATGTGAATTCGAAAATTTGTCCAGAACTTAAATTCGTGAAAAAAAAATCTACTGATTGAAAGCTAAAGCCCTTCTTGTTCCCCTCTTATTTGCGTTTGAGAAGTTTAGAAAGTGGATTGGAGGCGCGATGGTGGTTAGATCGACGGGTCTAGTAGATGGTCGTGCTGATACGATCATTGATGTGGTGGGCGTAGTCGCGTCGATGGTGATGGTGAATGATGGTAAGTGGTGGATCCAATAATTTTTTCATAGGGATATAAATTTTGTAGGATCGTTTGAGTATTGCTATATAATAGTTTTTCTCTTCTGTTTCGGCTGTCTTGGTCGAATCGAGTCGGGTCATGTTAAAAAATAATCAACCAGACAAAATTTCATATTGAAAAACATTATGAGCTAGTAGTGGGTTTGACTTAATATATAAAAATTAATAATAAACTTATTTATTATATGATAATTGTGAGTTTGGTTAGTTTATAATAATTAATGATGGATTTAAACTTATTTTAACTAGGTTTATATTATTAGTTGGACATATTTTCAACTTGATTTTAATGTTTTATAACTAAAATTAGAAATTAAAATTAGATTAGGGACGGTGATTGTGGTGGTAACCGATCGATGGTGTGAAGATGGTAGTGGGTGTTCGATTTAGGGGAAAACCAAAATGGAGAAGAAGGGTGGTGCAAGGGTAGGTTGGATCTTAATAAACTAAAATTTTTATACAAATAGTCCATTTAAGTTTAAATAAAACCAAAATGCATTCATATGCATTGCACGTGTAAGGAACTGTTTGTTTACCTCTTAGCAGGCTCTTAATGGTTCAGAGCTCTTACTGGTTCAGCACCTAATGATTAAGACTGTTTGTTTCATGAGCAAATGTCTGAATTATTAAGACATGTGACTCTGAATGGTTAACTATTATACTGAGTTTAAATGGTTAAGACCTCTTATCTGAATTAGTTAGACATTTTCCTTTGAATGGTTAAGCATTATATTGCCTCTTAATGGTTCAGGCCTTTTATTGATTCATCACTTAATGATTCAGACCTCTTACTAGTTCAGCACTTACCCATTCAGAAGTTGTCAAACAGAGCCTAAGTGTTTTAAGCATAAAGGAGGTTTATAGCATAAAAAACAAAAAGTGTAATGTACTCTAAAAACTATTACGGGTACATAACCCATGCTTAAATGAGTTTGAGGTCATATTGTGCTTCATTTAATAAATTAGTTCGAGTCCAAACTTCATATATCAAGCTCGATCGGGTCGGCTCGTGAGCCTAAAGAAGCCTTTCAATTCTATAGTTTGTGTTTAATATAATATATATAGAGAGTGTTCCAAAAAAACCTTAAAATTGAAGAAAACTTAGAAACCAATCATAACTATATTAATCAAAAAACATTTTATTTCATTTTTTGTTCTCTATATGTTTTAATTATAATGTTGGAAATGTAACAAAAAGAAAAGAATTAAAAAAAAACTTTGTAGCTCATGCAATCACATGTATGTAACTTTTATGCTATATATATATATATATGCACATTCCATGAATTACATATATGGAGCTTCATTAGTTACATATGTTATTTTTTTTTTACATCTGTATAATTTCATGAGCTCCATATTTTTTTTCAACTTTTTTTGTTAATTGTATTTATAATCTTATAAATTAAAGTAATGAAAATTAAAATTTTATAAATTTAATTGATTTGAAAAGTTTTCAAAGTTTTCTCCATATTTAGGAGTTTTCTCATGATCCATCCCCTATATATAAATAGTTCTTTTAGCTCTTAACAAAAATTGCTATTTAATGAAACATCCCCAAAGTAAATACAATTAATAATATATAAGTATAGTTATAAATATTTATAAAATTAATTTAATGAAAACAAGCTGATCCCGAGCAATCCAAACTCGAGCTTGGAAAATACTATGAGTCGATCTCAATCCTTGAAAAAAACACTTTAAACAAGTCGACTCAAGCTCTCTTAAGTCATAACGAGCCAAGCTTGAGTCTATGCACGCTCCCACTTGCCTTGCCTTGGCTTGGCTTGGCTTGTTTACACCCTTTAAAATTGCATGTCCAACATAAGAAGTTTAAAATTGCATGCCCAGCACAAACTTCTTTTTACGTCATATATTAATTAGATTGACATGATGTGGTTTCGCCTAATTTACAAGAAAACCATATCATTGTTCACTTGGAGAACAAGAAACTATAATCGACAATTATGTTAATTTGGAAATGTAGATTACCTACACAAGTCTAGCAGTAAGAGAAATAGTGGCTGAAGTGTGCGACATAGTTGCAGAACGAGGAGCTCGTTTGGCGGGTGCATGCATAGTCGGAATAATGAAAAAACGCGGGCGAATAAACGACAAGAGAAGTGTAGTGATAATCGAAGGTGGATTATATGAACATTATAGAGTTTTTAGAAACTTATTGCACAGCAGTATTTGGGAGATGTTAGGTGGTGCATTAGCTGATAATGTGATTGTGGAGCATGCTCATGGTGGATCTGGAGCGGGCGCCATCTTTGTTGCGGTTGCACACTCACAGATTCATCATGATTCAGTCAATCCTTTGTTTTTGAACGATGATCAGATAAATGATTTCAAAGTAGGAAAAGTGAATGATGATGATGATCAAATGGACTTGTTGGAATTGAAGGATGATCAGATGGACTCCTTTGTCGAGGCTAGTGGTCAGTCAGACTCGAGTGATGGTGATAGTGGTGGTGGTGGTGGTGATGGTGATGGTGGTCACAGTGACGAGTTGAAAAATAGCATTTAAATTTCTAAAAATGTAATTATCTTGATTTTCTATCATTATTTTAAGTATTTTGGAACACGCATTAAAATTTGTCCTCTCGAGGTTGGATATGCGTTTCTACACTTTGAAAAAAAAGTTACGTATTATTAGTTTTTCCAGATAGGGTATACTATATGCATGTTTAGATGTTAATGTATGCATGTTTAAATAAGCCGATTAATTAGGTTGTGATTAATATTGCACTGGTGAAATATTTGGATATAATAATGGTTCACAAGTTTATGCCACATCAGCAAACTGTTAACGATGTTAAGTTTCGTTAGTTGGGGATCGTCACAAGTAAACGATAAAAAAGTTGGGACTAGTGGTAACAATTTTATAAGTTTAGATTATTATATGACAATAGGTCAATGTTGAGATTATTTAAATCCAATTTTTCAAATTCAAATTAGTGTTCCTACACTCCAATTGATTAAATACAAGTGTTTAAAATGACAATCTAAGTGCTTTAAAATAATTCGAATGGTCATTGTAACCAATTTGGATGTTTTGAAAATTAGGATTCATAAACCTTACTTAAACTTACTATATTTTGCTTTGTGATGTGTATGATGGATTTGATGATGATTATAGTGTTAATATGTGTTGATTTGATGCTAGAACACAACTCAATTTGATGATTTGTGAAAATTATGGTTCTTAAAGTAGCATCAAATTGGGCTTTTTGATAGGATGGAACTTATATTAGATTATGTTGTTTAACATGTTATGTGATTTTTATAAACATGATTTGATGATCAATTGCATGAAAATTTAAAATACAGTTCATACTTGTAAAATTACAGTAGTTTCAATTTAGGGCTTTTTAATTTAAACGATTGTATGATTGAATTAATCATTCTAATTGATGTTATACATGTCTAGTTAGATGATTTAAACATGATTTAGTTGTCAATATGATGAATTTGATGAAAATGAAAAAAAATATGGTTCTTAAGTCAAACCCTAACTGGAGGCTTTCTGAACTGGATATTTCTATGATGCAATTGATGCTCCATGTTGATCATATATATATCTAATTAATGTTATGAACTTGTTTACATGTTAACATAGTTTGATGGTTGATTGAACTTGTTGGTGTGTTGTGTTCATACATTTTTATTAAAGGAAACTATATTGGTATGAATATTTCTAGATCATTGTCAAACCCCAAACTGGTGGCGGAAACACCAACGTGACTTGATTGTTCACCAAACGTGCTACTAAGTGTTAACATATCATTAACATTCAAATTTGTTTATTTCATTAATTTCAAATAAGTCATATAGATTATTCAAAAATAGAAAATACATTCAAATAACAAAACATAAGTTCTAATTGTTTATCTACGTCCATGCTTCCTAGATTGTCATATACTTGAATCTTTAACACGTTACACATGTAAAATGGAGTTTGATCAACTAAATGAATAGTTTGTAAGTCTTTCACATTATATATATAAATGAGTTACTGATAACATGCGATTGAATGAATAATGGTAAACATTTTGACTGAAGTACAGCCTTCATCAAACTACTAGTGATAATCAATCTCTTTTGTTTAATTGATGCATGATGAGAGATGAAACACTCTCGTGAGTTCCATTGATCTATGATGAGATATGAAACACCCCCGTAAGTTTAATGGATGTATGATAAGAGATGAATCATTCTAGTGAGTTTAGTGAATGCATGAACACGTATTCTCAAATAACACGAAAAACATTTAAGCACGAAAGCTAAACTTTTCTCAACAGAAATCTAACCAAATTATAGATCTCTCAGCTTGTTACATGCCCTAAATGACAAACGTCGATTATCAATAAATTGAAAAAGGAAATTCGAAATAGAGATTATGCATTCTTCCTCTTAATGATATCAATCAGAATTTCAAATCCATTTCGATATGAAATTTAGGGAAATCTATTGGTATTTAAAGTAAAAAACCTGGATAGTTAAGTAATATTATTGGGATTAAACACATATAATCTAACAGCAACTTGAAATAGAAAACCAAATTACACAATTATATAGCAAATGCTTGCAAATTGAACTAAAAAAAACAAATCTAAAGAACATTCACATCCCGTTCTCTTTCTTTATCATTATAATTCATTAAAAATCATTATTTTCTCTCTTTTATTCAATTAAATAATACATTTTATATCTTTATCACTACCTTTTCTCTCTTCTATTCAATTAAATAATATTTTTTATACCTTTATCATTACATTTCTCTCTCCAATTCAATTGAATAATACTTTCTATTATTTATCACTATTTTTTCTCTCTCATATTCAATTAAATTAACAGTGTTTTTCTCTATATTTACTAATTTATCAAATTTTTCATCTCTCTTCCACTCACAACCACTCTTAATCAACTAAAAAAATATAAAGATTATACTCACACACTTTTTAAAGAATGGGATGTGAATGCTTTAAGTATCAAAGAAAATTCAATCAAATATTAAAATATAGCGATACTAAAGTTCTCATGTTCCCATAAACTACAATTTCATGTAACGTCGCTAAAACCCTATTTTAACCCATACATCCATATAAGGAATTGGAGGCAAAGAACTACAATTATACATATAATCAAACTAAACCCAAAAACAAAACTAAGTTCACTAAAAATAAACGTACCGACTGAGAAGGGACGCATATTTTGCCCAAAAATATAATTCGATTAGATCGCAGTTCAAGATTTACAAAACTATGTGGACCACGAATGGTTAGACAGATCAAAAGCCAACTGCCTTTACAAAATTGTGGTGATCATGAATGATTCGACGTATAAGTTTTCAAACTTTGGTCACCGACATGAAAATTGTAATTTTTTTATCACTGGCGAGAGTATTTTTTTTTTAAATAACCAAAGAATGTCACCTGAAAATTTATGGAATCGTAATAAATGAAGATAGATTGGTGTCTACACTTTCAATAAAATAAAAATTAGATTCGCACTTATCCTCTAAACTAATCATTTATTGACTGCGGTGTTGTTGAGGGAGGATAAATAAGTCTTTCGTCTTCTTCGCCATAATAAGCAGCCACTTGCAGAGTTGCAGACATTTAGAGGCTGCAAATCTTTCTCCAGTCACACACAGATCAGGAGATTGATCGGAACCCTAAAACATGTCCGGTGGTATTGCTCGCGGCCGTCTCACCGAGGAACGAAAATCATGGCGAAAGAATCATCCCCATGTTCGTCTTCTAATCTCTTCCTGTTTGTTTATATCTGTGTCAATGTTCCTGTAATTCATACAATTTATCAATGATTTGGTGTAATTGCTGATGGATTTTGGAATTTGCGTTTGATTTTGGTTTTATTAACTAGGGTTTTGTAGCGAAGCCTGAAACTCTCCCTGATGGTACCGTAAATCTGATGATTTGGCAGTGTATCATCCCTGGTAAAACAGGGGTAAGTTCGCATAACATCTTAGTTTTTGAATTATTTCTGTTGATCAGTGAGGTTTTGTTAATTATGCTTCATGAAACTCTTCTATGATTTTACAGACTGCTTGTTATCTGTATCTTTTGTTTTGAATTAAAATTTCTTGATGTTCTTTTAGTCTGCTATTATGTAATTGCAGTTAATTTGACTAATATGTCAGTTTAATGCAGTCGGTATGTAACTATGTTTCTCAACTGGAAAATTTAATTTTGTGAAGCAGGAGATCTAAGCTTTGGCTTTTGATTTCAAAGATACAATTGAATTTTGATTGTTTCGAAGGTTTCATAACTCATGATCAAATTGCTTGCTCAAAATTGAGCAAGAAACGTGTGAATCCTACTTTCAAGATAGAACATTGCATGTTTTTTTTGTGTACACAATGCTTTGCTCTATATGTACAACCAAATAAACTTTATGTCACCAAAAGTTGCAAATTTCTCATCTCTATTACATATCTCCCATTGTTGTCAAAGGCGCAAGGCCCTTAAAAAGTGAGCTCTTGCTCAATATAAGCAAGACGCATAGAATAAACTTACCATTTTTAGTAATTATAGACATGTTTTAGGCTTGTTTAGGGCTATTTTAAAACATTATAGCTTGTTCAGAGTCAAATTACATGTTAAAAGCAAGGTTGGAGAAGGCTCTAGGCGCTACCTAGGCGGTGAGGTACACCGCCTAGGGATTAATCGGGACTAATCGGGATTAATCGGAACTAGGCGGATTGGAATTTTAATTTTATATGTAAGTTTTCAATATTATATATATATATATTAACATATATATACAAAATTTATATAAAATATATAAAAATAATTATATTTTTGTAAATACTTTGAAGATTTTGACCAATGTTAATTGATTTTAGACATTTTTGATTGATTTTATCCAAAATTTGACCAATTTTGACTTTTTTTAACCAATTTTGACTGATTTTTGGGGATTTTGACCAATTTCTGGCCGCCTAGACTCGCCTAGACAGCCGCCTAGGCCAAAATCGAGGCGCCTGGAGGCCGCTTAGGCCGATTTTTACAACACTGGTTAAACGTTTGAATTACTTTGGGATTCTTGTTTCACTTTGCACAAAATTATATTTGGAATTAACCTACTGAAATTACATGTTCAAAGTGTTAGCTACTTAGCTAGTATTAGGTCTTCCTTATAATATCTTTCTCCACATATCTGTTCAACAGGGCTCGCATAACATGTCACACACACCCGTGATAAGACATAGACACAACATAATGAATAATCGGCAATCGCGTCATTTTTTCCAAACACAAACATGAACCTGTTTAGAAACAGGTTACATGATGATAGTTGTTTAAAGACGCAATAAGAATCACACAATGTTTAAAAGAACGGAAAGGGGCCTTGAGGTTAGCCTTGCAAGGCATAATAAGCCCTAAGGTGGACCAATGTGTAAGCCTCAAAACATTAATAAAAAATAGTTAAAAAATATATATATCTCAGTAAAATCACAATTTAAGCACAAAAAATTTCAACAACCTAATTTAGTAATGTTATGACTTATGACATTTAAATTTTATAAAACTCATTTAAATTCTTAATACTTAACAAATTTTATGCTGTTAATACTTAAACATAAAAACATACCAAATACACTTAATATGAATACAAATCAAAGAAAAAAAATAGAGAAATAGAAAAAAAGGAAAGTTAGAAGTAAAAGGATAAGGGGAAGAGAGAAAGAAATCAGAAAAAAGTAATGTTTTTTTGTTGCACACTTTTTTCTACTGCACCATGTTAACTCTCAACAGTGACACATCCCTTGCTTTTGTTATCTTTAATTATTAAGTTCACCTAGTTAAATTTGATCTTTGACCTACACCTTAGGTTTCAGTTGACCCCTATGAGGCGTGCGCCTTTTAAACTATGGAATCACATATTTAGTTACGTGAAGGTCGGAAGTTTTTGACTGGAGTTGGAGGTCGTGAAGTCGAGGTTATAGAATAGTGAGACACGGAGTTGAGGACGATGTCTCTAGTTATTTGTATATGACTTTTAAATTTCTATTTTTAATCATTTTAAAAGACTAAGAAAATAAACAAGCTGTTTACAAGTTAACATGTGTTTAACCTGTTTAGACACAACTTTTATCGTGTCTTATGCATGTCGACCTGTCTACGACATGAAATCTTTTAAGCTCAAAAACAAAACGTGTTAATTTCGTGTCGTGTTGCGTTGCCCTAGTGGTCACACAAGGATGTTCTTTGTTGGCTTTTATGTTAGTTATTGAATTCAAAGAAATCGGAAATTAAACCTTCAATTATTTAGCAACACATAAATAGTTTGTTGCACAATTATCTAGCAGCACATGAGAACTGCTATTAGAAACCTATTACCTATTCCACTGAATGGGATTTTTTTCAAGTAAATACACTGTAAATCCACTTGATATAAATATTAATACAATTTCCATGAAAGCTAAATATTACCTTATTTTCTTTTTGCTCCAATAAAAAAAAGTTCCACCATATTTTATTTTCTTTTCTTTCCATTATTTTACAAACAAACAAACAAACCCAGTATATTCCCACATTTCAGTAGGGTCTGGGGGGAAGATGAACACAAACCTTACCTCTATCCCAACTGGAATAGAGAGGCTGCTTCGAAGGAGACCCCCGGCTCAATAAAAAACATTAGATTTTAATTTTTAATTTTTAATATCTTTAAACTTATATATATATATATATATATATATATATTTATTCATTTAATTTAATTTAATTTATTTTATTTATTATTATTATTATTATTATTATTAATTTTATTTTTATTTTTATTTAAATTTTTTTTCCTCATCTTCAATATCGAACTACGCCCATTGATACACCCTTAACATATCACATAATAGCATAAAGTCAACTAGAGCACATGAGGTATGGGATAAAGGATACCGAATACGGGCAAAGAAATCAGAGGAGAACAAAAGAAGAGCAAAAGCAACAAGTAGCAATATATAGCATCTAACCCACAACACACAATCAAAACAGATAACAGATTAGGGCAGATAACATACATGCAAACAAAACGTTCTATTTACACTAAAGGGCCCTTACTTTAACGCCATACCTAAAGAAGGGACTCTTACCTTTATCCTATAGGCTTTAGGGGTATCAATAAATCTCTAACCTTTATCCTACGCCTCCAAGAACTCCTAACACTGGCCATGTCCTCCGAGAGATGTAACTTTAACAAATCATTTCTAATCTGCTCATCCCATGTCAACTTTGGTCGTCCCCTGCCCCTCTTTCCCTCCACCGTGATTGTCTCTACTCTTCGTACCGGTGCCATCTGTTGCCTTTTCTTTCCATTATTTTATTTATTATAAGTATAAATAATTATTGTTGCAGACTGATTGGGAAGGCGGTTATTACCCTCTCGCCCTCCACTTCACCGAAGATTATCCAAGCAAACCGCCAAAATGTAAATTTCCTCAAGGCTTCTTTCATCCCAATGTTTACCCTTCTGGAACCGTTTGTTTGTCAATCCTTAACGAAGACAGTGTAAGTTATTTGATCCCTAGATAATTATTTATTATTATTAGTATTATTATTATTTTGAGTTATCATTTACATATATGTGTAGGGTTGGAGGCCAGCAATAACAGTTAAGCAAATTCTAGTTGGAATACAGGATCTGTTGGATTCCCCAAATCCTGCTGATCCTGCACAGACCGATGGATATCATCTATTTATTCAGGTAATTTATGAGAATTTAAAGGTTAAATAACATAAAAAATCCAATACATGCTCTAATATTTTTTATAAAAAAAGTATTCAAGATAATTGGTTATATTAAAGTTCCTAAGCGTGTCATGAATAAGTTAACAAACAAACATATCCAGTGAAATCCCACAAAAAATGTTGAGTCTAGAAGAGGTGAGACAAAGGCAGACCTTACCTTTACTCGAAGGAATAAAGAAGCTGCTCTAAAGAGACCCTTGGCTCAGAGATTTTTTTTTACAATAACTATATATATATATATAGGATCCGGAATAAAATATAACCCTCTGTAACTGTAATAATCAGAAATAACCCGTCAAAACCGACCCATTTTTTGTTTTTATTTTTTTGAATGTCATTATTACACATGTATAACAATTTCATCTTTTATGAGTTTTGAGAAATTTGCATGTTTTCCCAATATTACGTCACTGTAAAAAGTTGTTACTATTTGCTTACAATGGTGTAATAACTTTTTACAGTGATGTAATATTGGGAAAAAATGCAAATTTCTCAAAACTCATAAAAGATGAAATTGTTATACATGTGGAATAATGACATTTAAAAAAAGAAAAACAAAAATCGGGTCGGTTTTGATTGGTTATTTCGGGTTATTGCTATAAGGAGTGGTTATTTTTAATACCATTATATATATATATATATATGTATATTATACTTATTTTATCTTTATTAAATTAATTTTATTATTATTATTAATATTATTATTATTAATTATTATTATTGAAAAGCACACACATGACACAAATTAAGGGTAGGAATCAAGCACACTTAGTAAAAAAACTGTTAACTTAACACATTGATATGCTGGCATATACAACATCTATTAAGATACGTGATTAAATGAGTAAGAGATGGTCTAGCGTCTATCATGAGCTGAAACCCGACCTAACCTAGGTAAAGCGTCGGTCAAACCATCAGGCCTCAGTAAGGATCATTACTCTAACCGCTCCCTAAAAGACCTCTCACAGTCCCTAATAATCCTTAGTAATCCCTAATCTTTATTTTCCGTCTCTAAGAACTCCTATCATTGATCATCTCCTTAGAAAGGTGCAAGTCTAACAAATCATGGCGCATTTGCTCGTCCCAAGTCAGCTTTGGTCTACCTCTACTCCGCTTGACCTCCATTGTAAGGGTCTCCACTTTCCTTACAAGAGCCTCCTTTGGTCTTCTCCGTACATACCCGAACCATCTTAATCTGCCTTCCCTTATTTTATCAGAGATGCGTGCTACTCCTAATCGATCTCTAAAAACCTCATTTCTAATTCGGTCTAACCTTGTGTGCCCGCACATCCACCTCAACATCTTCATCTCTGCTGTCTCTAACTTTTGCGCTTGAATCTTCTTGATTGGCCAGCAGTCGGTTCCCTGCAACATTGTTGGGCGTATTGCGACCCTATAGAATTTTCCTTTTAGTTTTTCTGGGAACCTCTTGTCGCACAAGATGCCTGTGGCTGCTCTCCATTTGCACCAGCCTGCCTGAACCCGGTGAGCTATGTTACAATCAATGTCTCCGTCACTCCGAACGAACGATCCTAAGTATTTGAACTTTGTTGTTTGTGGCACTGCTTGGCCTCCAATAGTCAACTGGCCTTCCTCCTCAGCATTGGTTCCACTGAAGTTACAATATAGGTATTCAGTTTTGGACCGACTGATGCGCAGTTCTTTACTCTCTAAGGCTTCCCTCCATTCCTCTAGCCTTACATTTAGCCCCTCTTTTTTTCCTACCACTAACACAATATCGTCCCCGAAAAGCATACACCATGGAATGGTCCTTTGTACTGACTTTGACAACTCATCTAGGATAATCGCAAATAGGAACGGACTCAGCGCCGATCCTTGGTGGAGTCCTACCTCCACGGGGAAGGAGTCTGTATCCCCCACTAGCGCCTTGACCCTAGTCCTAGCCCTGTCATATGTCTCTTATTAAGTCTATATACTTCCAGGGGATACCTCTACTCTCTAGACTATCCCATATCATTTGTCGTGGCATAGTATCGTCAAGGAACACCATATGTAGATCTCGCTTCTTCTCCCTGTATTTTTCCATTATCCTTCTCAGGATATGCATCGCCTCTGTAGTCGATCTTCCCGCATAAATCCAAATTGGTTTACTGTAACCTTAGTCTCCCTTCTCAATCTTGCCTCGATCACCCTCTCACATAGCTTCATAGTATGACTCAAAACCTTAATCCCCCAATAATTACTACAACATTGGGCATCTCCCTTGTTCTTGTATACTAGGATTGAAACACTATTTCTCCATTGAATAGGCATCTTACCATATTTGAGTATGGTGTTGAACAAAATTGTCAACCACCTAACTCCTTCATCCTCTAGACATTTCCAAGCCTCTATAGGTATGTTATCCGCGCCTGCCGCTTTCGCCTTTCCCATCTTTCTAAGAGCCGCCCTCACCTCCTCTGTGGTAATTCTTCTACAATAGCAGTTGTTATGTGGTCGCCTCATGCTCGTAGAGTTCACCCCATCTTCTTGGTAGTCCCTACCATTGGTGAAAAGATCGTGAAAATTGCTTTGCCATCTATCTTTGATATTCTTCTCCTTGACCAGAGCACGTCCTTCTTCGCTCTTTATGAATTTCACTGCTCCCAGATCTTGCCTCTTCCGCTCCCTGGCCTTGGAAATTCTGAACATGTCGTGTTCGCCTTCTTTAGTTTCCAAATTTTTATACATCTCTTTGTATGCAGTGTTTTTAGCTTCAGTCAACGCCTTCTTTGCCTCTTGCTTTGCTCCCCTGTACTTCTCCTTAAGTCTTGCTTTCTCTTCGTCTTGCTTGCAGTTGACAAACCCTAAAGCTGGTTTGCTTTGCTTGAATCTTGCGTTGCACATCGTCGTTCCACCACCAAGACTCTTTATGCCCTCCACCGGTTCTTGTTGTGACGCCAAGGATCTCTTTTGCTACACTTGTCACATGGTCTGCCATATCCTCCCATGCGCGGTTTGCGTCTTCGTATGGTCCATCAACTCTTCCTGCAAGGACATGTTTTTTGTATGTTAGTGTGTCTAGATTATCCGAAATGCAAATACATGGAAAAGTATTAAAATCATGACTTGTTACCTCTTAAACTGGTCAAAATTTTAAAAAAATGCATATACTTTATATAAAATATTTATGAACTATTTTTTATTTGTGTATTGACGTCCCTAGGCTTGTTAAAATACACATGTTTTATGAAAAAAGTAACCAAACTGTTTTTTTTTTAATATTAACGTCCCTAAACTTGTCTAAAAATACACATAACTAAAAGTTTATTAAACTGATCCTTTTTTTTGGTATATTAACGTCCCTAGACTTGTCTAGAAATACACATACTTCATGCAAAAAGTTACTATACTGTTTTTTTTTCTTTTGTATATTTCTAGATGTGTATAAAATAGACATATATAAAAAAATTATTAAAATAATGATTTATTCCCCTTCTAAACCGGCCAAAACTTAAAAAATGCACATGTTTATGAAAAAAATTACTAAACTATGTTCTTATTTATTTAATTATTTATTTTGTATATGAAATATATATTAATGACGTAGTATCTCTTAACTTATAAAATTTTGAAAAAGTGGCATTTTACCATTGTACATAAAAAAATGTATTCTGTTTTATTTCAACCCAATTAAGACTTGGCAAGCCTTCGTTTAGGAAAAAAACAAGTGTGTGTGTGTGTGTGTTGTTGGGGGGGGGGGGGGGGGG
>WOUH02000006.1:6590476-6606067 GCA_009936405.2 Stevia rebaudiana
ATATATCATGTGCTATTAGTCTACACTTAGTTTAAGCTTTGTAATCACAATTGACCTAAAATATTAGGCAGTCATAGTAGTTGATAGATGGGCTTTGGGACGTCTTTTATATGTGACTAATTTCAAATGTTAAGAGTGATTATGTATTTTAATGCCTGAAAATAGATAACTATTCGAATTTTGTGTTTTGTAGGTTAAACGCGTAGATTGGATTCAATTAAGGAGACAAAAAAGTGATTGGAAGTGAAAAGAAGAAAAATAATAAGATACATGATGAAATTACGAAGATTTTGGTTTTTACAAAACCAAAAAACGGACATAAAACACAAAATTTACGAAGAAAACAAGTTTTGGGAAGTGGTCGGCATAGCCTATGGTGACTGGGGGCTGTTTTAACAGAAGCTGGCTACAGTAAGCTATGCTTGCACACCAGATTCATATATTAACCCTAAAATTAGGTTTTGGGGGCACTTTTACCCATTCTAGGTGACCCAAAGTACCCACGAACCAAAACATCATATTTGAAGCTTTTTCACCATTTCAAGCCATCCAATCGTTCTATAACCACAAATCATGCAGTTCCAAACACATTTTTAAAATCAATTTATCAAGATGAGCGGCTAATCTCTTCGTGGTTTCCTCCGGGTGGAGAGTTCTTGTAAGTAAGATGTTTTGACTTGGTTTTTTATTTTACTTGGGACAAGAAATCTATGCATTCGATGCTTGTTGCTATTTGTTGATTTGTTTGATTAAAAACAATTGAATATTATTGATTTGGATTTGGCTTATTAATGTTAATTTGGATATATTGGATTTGAATTTGGTTTATTAATGTTAATTTGATGTTTGTGTGATAACCTTCCGTTGTTTTTGCAGTCAAAGTAAATGGTCATTGTTTATGACAATTGAGTAAACAATACAGCTTTGTCTATATGGTTTTTCCCAAATTGATAATTAGGTCAAATATCTAACTTTGAACTTGAATACTGGAGGAATCACTTTTCCCATTAATTGTTTACAAATTCGCTTTCATTACTGTTTTCTTAATTCAACTCAAATTCACAAAACAATCGGATTTATTTTCTAGTCAATGTAGCTTTTAGTCACAATTACAATACAAACTAATACTTTCTTTATTTTTGACCAACCCAGTAACTAGTGTACAACTATACATGAACAAGATAAACTATCATTTAACATATGAATTCCACACATCCACACTACTGCATGGATCCGATAATTGCTCCCTGGGATGAAATTCAAATAAAGTAACAATTATTGTTCAAATAAAAGGAAAATAAATAAAGTCACAATTGCTGATAAAAATAAGTAAATAAATAAAGTAACAATTACATTACCTAAAAGTGATCATGATGTATGCATGGGCTGTAAAAGTACTATCCACTCACCCGGAGATGTCCTTGCTTTTAATTTTCGGATAATGAAATTTAGTCTGTGTGCTACATCTTTTGAACGCATGAATATGACCATTTGGTGTTTTATGCAAAATCTCTTTGTTTTTGTTAATTTTCATTTATTGATCAATGTAACGAATTTTAAATAGTGAGAATCTCGCTTAATCTACAATCTACATACATATGATATTAGTTAAGTTTGAAAACTAGATTTCAAGTTTTATTCACTAAGTAATGAATAATGTGTCCTAAATCATTCAGGAACTTTGGAAGCAGCTATGGCAACTAAAGTTGAGAAGATCATGCATGTATTTTCTTTTTAATATTTTTTTTGTTACAAGTATGGCCGAGTAAGGAGTAATGCAGTTTTGACTTTCGAGTTTTCCTCTTAATTTAAACTTAGGTTAACTAATTTTGTTAGTTATACATGTGTTATGTTTAGAACTGAAATCTCATATATCCGGATGCGATTTAGAGGCAAATCCTTTATCATCTACTTATGATGTGAGCTTGGATGTCAAAAGTTGAAGTGTGGCTCTTCTAATATTATAGTTACTTTTCAAGTTAATTTTTTTTATCCCCAGAAAAGAAAACAGTAAAGTTATGTTATTTGAATTTCCTTTACTACGAGTGTGGTAATTGGTTGTTTCATAATGAATTTATTGTTGATGAAAAGCAAAAGCAGATGTGTGTTATTTTATTTTAAACTCAACTTGCCCTTACATGAAGGAAAGAAACAAATAAAACACCCAAATATGTAGGCCGGCTTAGTTTATTCGGTAGTAGTAGAGGCGCAGCAATAGCAATAGCAATAGGTAGAAATGTGGTTATAGGTTGAGGAACACAAATTCTTCAACCGCAGGCACCTGCCCTATTTTGGTGAGGGTATCCTTATCGGGCTCTTCATCCACACCAATTGCCATGATCGCCTTGTTCCTCCTCACCGTCCTTCCAACACTCATGAAGTTGACATTCACATTGTTCTCCCCAAGTATCCCACCAACCCTCCCTATCATTCCAGGCTGGTCTACCTGGCGGCACAATATCAAGTTTCCTTCCAGGCTTACGTCCACTCCGAACGACCCCACACGTGACAGGTGCGGTTTCCCGTACTTGACTCGCCCTTCCACACTGATCTCCTCGTTCTCGGATAAAGCACTTTGGAATTTCGATTTCACACTGCTTATCTGGACTTGAATCGAATCAACAGGGTATGATGAGCTCACAAAGACTCTTTCCTCTGATATCCCCAGACCTTTCTGTTTGGCAATGAAATCAGCATTAACCAGGTTGATGATGGAATCAGAGATTGGTTCTATGATGCCTTTTATGATCATAGCCCTCAAAAGTCTGGTGTCCAGGTCCCTGCCTGATCTGTACGCCACCTTCACGGACTTTATTCCACTTCCTCCGCTAACCAATTGTACGACAAGTCTTCCCAGCTTCTCAGCAAGTGTTACATAAGGTGCCAGCTCAGAGAGAACCTGACCACGGTGATGATAAGGGTAATTATATTATATTATATTATATTATATTATATTATAAATTAATCTGTTTGCTACATGTACGTATTTTACCTGAGGGGGGACCATTGGAGCATTAACAGCAGTTGCAGAAAGCTCTCCTTGTAAAGCTCCGACCACAGCCTCTGCTATTTCAACAGCTACACCTTCCTGTGCTTCTTTTGTGCTAGCTCCAAGATGAGGTGTGGCAATCACATTCTGATGTTGCACCAGTTTGCTATCCTTTGGGGGCTCTTCAGTGAACACATCTAACGCTGCCTGTAGATAAGATCCATATATAGTATATAGTATATAGTATATAGTATATAGTATATAGTATATAGTATATAGTATATAGTATATAGTATATGTGTGTATTGTCTTATAAAACACACATGGTGGGCAGTAGATTTTTAATTTGATTTACCTACCTGTGCAACAACTCCAGCATCAAGAGCCCTCAACAAGGCGTCTTCATCAATCACTCCACCCCGAGCAACATTGATGATGCGAACTCCTTTCTTCATCTTTGCAAAGGTGGAATCATTAAACACCTTTGAAGTGGTAGGGGTAAGCGGCATATGAAGTGATATGAAATCCGCAGTTGAAACAGCCTGGTCAAAAGATACCAACTCAACACCAACAGCACGAGCCCTGTCTGCGGGTGCGTACGGATCATGTGCGACAACATGCATCCCAAGCCCTTTTGCTCGTCTACCCACCTCAGATCCAACCTTTCCAAATCCCATAATTGCGAGCGTCTTCCCTACCATTGACACTCCAACATACTTGTTACGCTGCCATGTCCCTGTTATACATATGAATTAATAATTAATAATTAATAATTAATAATTAATAATTCATTGTTGAGAGATCTGACCTGCTTTCATGGAAGCATCAGCCTGTGCGATGTTACGAGCCATGGCAGCCAGCAGAGCGATGCCGTGCTCTGCAGCAGCAATTGTGTTGGCGGTTGGAGCATTCACCACAAGGCATCCGAATTCAGTAGCAGCCTGCAGATCCACATTGTCGATGCCTACACCCGCCCTTCCAACCACCTTCAGCCGACCTCTGGCTGCCTCGAACACCTGCCGGTTGACTTTTGTCCCACTCCTCACGATCAAGGCGTCACACGAAGAGATTTTGGAACACAGCTCGTCATGGGACAGGTTGTAGGTGCAGTCAACGTCGGCGAAGCTTCGGAGAAGGTCCAGACCTGCGTCTCCAAGTTTCTCGGAGACAAGGATGGTGGGCTTGGTTTTAGAGAGAAGAGAGTCCAGATCTGGAACCCTAAGATTCAGAGAATCGGCGATCTTAAGAACATTGGTGATAGTGAGAGGCTTGTGAGATGGAAATTGAGGACATGATTTGAGGAATGAAGGAAAATTGGGAGTGGAAATGGAAGTGTAGCGTGGGAGGTTGGTTGCTGTTAATCTTGAGTAGGAAGAAGAAGAAGAAGAAGAACAGACGATCATGGTTTGATTTATTTGGTTTAATTCCTTTCTGCTTTCTTTCTTGCTTAATTGATTCTGGGAGAAACGATCTTGTTTATAAGCGCCAACAATAATATCCACCAATTACAAAAGCATGTGTTCAATTTTTTATTTTTTTTTTTCTGAACACGCAAACACATCTTCAATTATTAGCTCTGGCTACTGTTATCTACTCGTTTTTATATTTATATTTAAAGTTGCTGCGTTTCAAAAAAATAATTATTAGTAAACTGACTGATTGAGTAATTTTGCAAAATACACTTTACATTACATCTCTAAGGTGATAAGGTGTCCTCCCAAATCTCTCAACTTCTTCTCACTGTCACGTCAGCGTAACATCGTCACACTTTTTCTCACTTTTCTCACTTTTCCATCTCATCACATATTTAATATTAATTTTGATTATTCTTTTTTTTTTAACATTAAAAAAAAAGACTTTCATTAATTAAAATAAAAAAAAATACAACTTAATAACCTTAAAAATATAACCTTAAACTCAAGGGACTAATTTGTAAATTAAAAATTAAATCAATAGAACAAATCGGTTCCTTTCAGATTAACGCCGCAAACAACCCTAGATCGCCTCCTCCATTTCGTTGCCGGCAACCATGAACCGCCACCGGCGAAGGAGATACGACCGGAGAAAGACACCACCAGGAACCATCGTTGCAGCCATGAACCACCAAATCCATCACCAGAGGCTGCTCCACAACACCACAACCCAACGGATCTATTTTTCTTCCCACCATTCGGTGAGACTCGGTGAGTTCACCCCGAAAAAAAGCTTCCCGAAATCGGGGGGCCGGTGTTCCTGATCGGGGCCGACCCCTCCCGACTCCCACACCGAACCACACTGTGTGGCCTAATGGATTAGTAATTAAAATTTGTTTGACCAAATATTAACCAGTTGGAATTCTAATATACATATTCAAATAAACATTATTAATAAATAAACATTATTAACCAAATGAATTGTAGTATCTCACTCTCTCACCCGGTGTGTTCATAGTAGTATGTATTTAATGGTTTTGGATCAAACTGTAAACCAAACCATTAGTATAATTTTTAATAATAGAAAATCCTGAACCGTTAAAATTTAAAGTTGAAGTGTTACTAACGATTTTGTTTCTTAATTTCATATTTATTAGGATGGTCAAACAATCAATCTATAAACTGAAATAATTACGAACAAAGATGAACAATTAAATTAACTCGGGTAGTGGTCACAAGTTTAACTAAGAACTAAGATAATCAATAATTAATCTACAAACAATCAACACAAATTGTATCTGTATATATTTTTATCAGTACGTTAAACTAAGAAACATATAACACAAACAATAGAAATATAACGGATTCTCACGTTAACACAAATCAATCAAATATTTATAAAACACAAATTTGAGATTAGTTTGGGTTAATATATATAAACTGAAGTTAGCCCATTTGCTTCAATTGAAAAAAACCGAATTTTAACTTGTAGTTAATTTGATATAAAAGTAGATATATATAAATATAATATTACATTTAAAAGACCAATAAAATTCAAGTTTTACGTTCCAGATTTTTATGGTCGGTGTTTTGCATAAACCGCAAACGAAGTTGTATGTTACCGTTTGAAAGTTTTGAAGCAGACCAACCGAAAGTTAGAGAAAAACTGACAGTGTGATCAAACCGATGACAAGTTTAGACGGTTTCATTGTTTGACTGAAATAAACAAGCTACTCTCACTACCCAAAACCATCACCGCTTTAACTATCACCATTAATGTCCTAACCACACATTAAACTCTGCAATAAAATATGATTTTTTCGTTTATTATAGAAACATAAATTTAAATGGTCCTATTAAGGACGATTGTGATTTTACGATCGAATGATATTTGTCTAAATGATATTACGGTGATTATTAATGTGTACATTCCTAAAATAGTTGACAAAAGGTGGAAAAGTGTTTTCACATGTTCATGTGCAGAAAAGTTGGTTTTGAGCTATTTATTACTTATAACAATGTTTTCACATGTTCATCTATCTCCGGATCTATTGCCGTTTAGAAAAGTTGATTTGCATACTTTTCACCCTCTATATAGCTGTAGTATAATTTTACTAGGTGCGGTTATTATTGTGTGTGGTCACACATATTAACTTATCCATACCTCATATAACTTAATTTTAATTACAAGGAGCAATTTTAGGTCCTTTTCATAGTCTAATCAAATTATAAATGAGGGTGTCACCGAAATTTGTGGAAAAAAAGCATAAAAAAAACACACCATTAACAATAATTTAAAACGGATTGCTTGATTAAGTTATTTGAGGGATGAAACAAACCAACGACCCCTAAATGTATATTCAAAAGGTTATTGGTTGTGCTAAGGCTATGTGTAGAGGTTTTATAGTTAAATTGACATGTAGATGCCACATAGGCAACAATCTATTAACTAAATACTCATTTCATTTAAGTGTAGTGATTTTAATTAAAAATCAATTTTTTGCATTGAATGAAAATGATAAGATTGAAACTATTAAAAAGTGAATTGAATGTAAATTGTGTTTAACAATGGTTAAGGGCTTGGCTAAAAATCAATTGTGCATTTCAATGATTATCATGTAGTGGTTTTAACGCTACAAAGTTCATTATTGACACTCATAACAGGCTCCACTACGCATATGTAAATAGTAACTAATTAAATACAATTAAAACTTTAGTAGAAACTAATCTTCAAGCTTTTAAATGTTTATAAGTTTGATTCAACTTGTCCAAACTCCATACACTTACAGCCAAATTGTAACACTTCTAAGAGACTAAGACACCAAGTTGGAATAAAATAAACATCATCTAATAAATTAATTATTATATAGACGTGTTAGACTTAGACTAACAAGATGGTTATACATTCCCTAATAAGATATCCCCCAAATCCGAAAAAGATCTTCAAAATTAAAAAACTGACACTAGTATTAGCAGTTTATTAACCGTAGTTAGTTACTCACGTCCGGTAACCAAAGTGCTAAGTTAGCTAACACATGTGATATTAATTAATTAAATGCCATAATCATATCTTATAAACAAATATAAAGGTTACATTAAAATACTCGATCTATGGGTTTACCGAGTAATCAAATTAAGATTCTATATGCTAGCATATCACTCCTAATCCATGGGGACCGAGTGCAAATTTCTATACACTATAATCCCAAAAAAAAAAAGAGAAAACATTACTTCAAAAAATACTTTCAAGTAAAAAAATAAAATCAAAGGAATTGATTAATTAATTTAAACCGGCCATCCATCATTATTGATCAGCTAATGTAGTTCTCCAACTTCGTGTTGGTTGTGCTAGAGTGAAAAAACCCATGTGGGTAATGACTTTGTTCTCCTCGCATGATTAAGCGGTATATGTTCATGTCGAGATTGATTGCATTTCTTCAACATCTTCTCCACAAACGACTTGACACGTTGCATGGCAAACATCAGGGTTTCCTTCGACATGTTGGCGAAGCAAACCCTGAACCAACCCGGTTCACTGCAATGACAGGATGAACCGGGTGAGATGTTCAATCGAACATCATACACAATCTTCTTCCAGAGCTCGATTTCCCCTTGAAAGGTTTTCGAGCTCAGAAGATGTCTCATGTCCACCCAACAAAACAAACCCGCGTTGCTCTTCAAGCATCTGATTCCTGCCTTTTGAAGCCCTTTTACGAGGGTTTCCTGTCGGTGCTTCAGCCTCCGACGATTCTCCGACAGGTAGGATTTTGTTAACTTTCGGTCCGATAGCATTTCCGCCAGTAGATATTGTGTTTGAGACGAGATTAACCCGAAGCTTGACATTTTGGTTGCAGCCGAAACCACATCGGTGTTACCCGAGTAAATCGCTCCAACTCGAAAACCGGGTACACCGAGATCTTTCGAGAGACTACAAATTATGTGAACTCGCTTTGACAAATCAGTGTTAAGGAGATTTCTCTTCTTTAAAACCTCCATGATGCTTGTGAAATTTGGTGAGCCGAAAACGGTTCCAGCGTAGATTTCGTCGCTGATGAGGTGAATGTAATTGGTTGAGATGAAGTTAACGAGTAGATCGAGCTCATGCAAACTCAAAGACGTGCCTAATGGATTAGAAGGATTTGTGACCAAAATACCCTTCACTTTGAGGTCTTGTTTTTGTGCTTGTTGGTATGCATCTTCAAGTGCGGATTTGGTGATCCGGAAGCTATTTGAGCTCGAGCAATGAATCGGGACGATTTGGGCTCCGGTTCGCCACTTGAGATCTCTATCAAATCTGTGTACGTACGTAGTTACGTAGGAAATCAGATTAGAATCATAAGTTGCTACTGTCACGTTACTTGAAATATAATTAAAGAAAATTCTCTTTCCAAAAGTTAGTCTACCCTTATGAAATTGATGTCATGAGTGGGCTAATGCCTAATGCATATATAGTTCAATATTCTTTTGTTTTTGTTTTAAAAATTTATAAAAATATTGTCTGCTTTACCCATAGTTAAAGAATAAAAAGATATTAACGTTAGCGTACGTACCCTGGATAATATGGAGTCGGAACGAGTAATGCATCACCCGGGTTTGCGATGCAAAACATTAACGTCTCGTTAGCGGACGTTGCACCTGCGGTGAGTACAAGATTGTTCGGATCAAAAGTAACATTGTTTCCTCTTACATCCGACATGAAGTTCACTAGTGCCTGTAAAGATCAAATGAAATGAAACGAT
This sequence comes from Stevia rebaudiana, assembly GCA_009936405.2. Taxonomy (NCBI): domain Eukaryota; kingdom Viridiplantae; phylum Streptophyta; class Magnoliopsida; order Asterales; family Asteraceae; genus Stevia; species Stevia rebaudiana. The sequence continues at coordinate 6,599,617 of WOUH02000006.1, forward strand.
TAAATAACTATTTAATACACCAAAAATAATCATTTTTTAATTATTTATTTGTTTTTTGTTCCAAAAAAAAGGAAAGAATTAACTAATGCTTACATTTTTGAAAGAAGGAAGACCATGATAATCTTGAAAAAGAGCAAGCTCTTTGAAGATTGACTGACCATTTTTCTTGAAACCGGTTGCATCCGGGTTGTTATCGAGCCACAACTTGAGAATATCGAGCGATAATTGATTTTCAGCAAGACCCATTTGGATTATACCATCGGGGTTATCAACACTATGGTACGGATTCTTCTCATACTCTTCCCATCCAAGAAAGTACGAGGAATCTTGACCATGAGCATTATAATCGGTAACCTTAGTAGACAACATCGTATTAGTGTTAGAAACCTTACTTTGCGTGAAGAAAATGTAAAAAAACGAGTGGAAAGATGATTGCAATATTATATTTTGCAAAAAAAAATTGTGTGAGTTGAAGTAATTTGGAGAAATTAAGCGAATAGATGAGGACATATTTTGTGGTGGGTGTTTAGAAGGTATATATAGAGTCTTGATGCATATTTGGCATTGACAAATGAGTTTAACTTTAATTAAACGTCACATCGTTTGACCTTGGGATCATAGACTTTGAAGTTGCTTTGCATTACTTTGATGTGGTACTCATTCAATAGACGCGCATTCAAGTGTAGTGCACGTGATACGGTAGGGCTTAATAACTAATCCGTTGCTAGTAATTTAGAATCGCTTGTTTTAAATAATATATATGTTGAAACCAAATTCTTCTATGTTCACATTGTAATCACTTTTATTATTTGATATATAAGACAGAGGGAGGATTAATCAAACACAAAATTTTGCTTAAAAATGTTAAAAACTTTGTTTAAAAAATATAAAAAAACAATCATAAAAAGACATTTAACAACTTTTATAAACCAAAATTTAATTCTTTCTAACAGTGATTGAAACATCTTATCAAACTCTATTATCTTAGCTTTTAAGGTTTAGATATTAGTTATTCTAATTTAGCTTAAGGTTTAGCTTTAGATTAACTTAATTTAAGGTTTAGAATTAAGGTTTATGGTTTCAGTTTTGTATTTAGCTCTAGGGTTTAGGGTTTGGGTATAGTATTTGATGAGCCGGTTCTAATGGTGTTTGATGAGTTCAATCAAAGTTCGTTAATTGTCAAATGTCATTTTTAAATTGTTTTAGCTTTTTAAGCAAAATCTTAATTTTAACGAATCTCACCATATATAAGATATAGGATCATCATATGTAAGAGACTCATCCAAGGCTAGATGAAAGTTGTACACATACGGCCATATAAGATATAGGATCTTTATTTATACATACACATTGAATGTAATGAAACTGTTATATATGTGTTATAATAATATTCACGAAAAATATTATTTTTGTTGTTCTCAATGTGTTAACGCGGGTTATCATAATAAAACCGGGTTACAAAGGAATGAAGCTCTTCGTGACTATAACAAAGATTCAGCCAGCCTAGGTGGTTGGCAAGCCGTAACATAGTAAGGACTAAGGAGACATAGGTGCAAGCCTTGGCTCCTCCTACCCACACCAATTAATTACTTTTTTGGGTTTTGGTTTACTTTTCTTTGTGTTGGTTTTTTTCTAGGTTATTTTCTTTAATTTCATCTCAATTCCTGCTATGAAGTGATGAAGAACATTGGCCGGTTAAGTTTCACCTTAATAGTTTATGTAAAATGTTTAGTTATATTCCATATTAAACATCTCTAAACAATAACAAGTAAAAAGTGTGATATATTTAAAACATATATATAATTAACTATTTTTATTTGCTTGTAATAGAAAAACAAAATTTTCCATCATAAAATCACTAAATTTCCTTACGATTTATATCTTAAGAGGTATCACAACTCCATAGGAACATGAGTAGCCACGTAACCACAAATTATATTTCGATTCCATTTGTCATTTACTTTACCTGACCTTACGTATTACGTAACCATACGAACTAGTCTTCAAGACAATAACTTCACGAACCTTCACATCATAAAACTTTCTAAAGTTTTATCTAATCTCATCTAATCACGTTAAATAAATCACCGTGATCGTAAAAATTTTAAATATGTGTCGTCACATTTGTCAGGTTGAATGCCACAATAATATATGCGGTCACCACGTGGCTTTACTTGCGACAAAGCGTTCAAATTAGAGTAAATGTAGCTTTCAAACTATAAGATCTTCTCATGCATCAATCTGTATAATACTAAGATCATCCACAAGCGATGTCGTGGGCACATCAAAAAATTCTCGCTGATGGGCCTTTTTTCTACGGACATTTCCTTCCTTCCACTGTTAGAGAGACTCCCTTTCTTGTCTACAAGTGCAATTTAGGTGGTATTAAGGTAAACGAAAAATGTTTTTCATAAAAAGAAAAAAGTATACAAAATGATTTTTACAAGAGAACCATAATCAAGAAACATTTTGGTTGCTATTCAATGGGTATGTTTAAAAAATGTAGATATCCATTAATTATTGTTCTTTATCTCATTTCAAAATTAAGCCATATATCAATATTATTAATGTCAAAAAACATTGATATAACTTAATACATATCAGGTTATAGTAAAAAGTTTAGAAACTTATTCTTGTTAATTTAAATATTTATATACATATATAGACTGTGGTTCCTCTAAAAAGTGGAAAAAAAATTGTAAAAAGTATAGGAAGGATCCTCCATCGTTAAATCATGGTGTTGATGGTTGAGATTCACAATGTGACATTTTTGTAAAGAATTTCAATTTTAAAACCAATAAAAAAGCATAATAGGAATATTCAATTAAAAATTGCATATGGAAGGCACATGCCAATTCCAGCTTTTTTTAAAATGTTCATAACTTTTTATACGTCATTATTTAAAAAAAAAGTACATCATAAATCTAGCATTTTTTTTCATTTTAACGGGCATAATATTGCTATATAAATTTAAGAAAAAAAATAACGAACTGGGTGTTGCTTGCAATTTTGCGTTTTTATGACGTTTTTCAACTAGGATTCTTAACTGGGTATTTTATGGTGTTTTTTGATTATGTTTTTAACTTGATAGTTTTATGGTGTTTTTCGATTGTGACTGGGCAGTTTTATGTGTTTTTCGACTGATTCATGATGTTTTTCGACATGATATTTTAACTAGACAGTTTTATGGCATTTTTTAACTGTTTGGTTTGACTGTGAATTTTATGGTGTTTTTTGACTATATGTTTTAACTGGACCCTAAATTTAAAGAAAACCCTAAATGTAACTAAATTTAGATAAAACTTACAAAACTACTCCAACTAATGAAATTTTTTATTTTCCTTTTCATGACTTCTTATAACTTTATAAATGTAATGAACAAAAAATGAAAAACAATATGAAGCTCATGAAGTTACGTATGTAAGTCACCGAGGCCATACATGATGTAACTCATACAATGTACATATTATATGTAATAACAAGTTAGATATTTTTTTACAACTTTTTTCTTCTTCTTACATTTCTAATTTTATAATAAAAATTTAAAAAGAAATTGATTGGTTAAGGTTGTTTTTGGTTTCTAGCCCAGTGGTTATATCGTGTAACTACACGGACATATATACCCCATTAGAAAAATATACATACAGCATGCTTATGAATTTGTACACTTCGTAAAAGAAGTTGTTTTTAGGTGAAGCGTCTATACATCAGTTATATTGCCAATGGGTCTCATGATTAGAAGGTTGTGAGTTCAAATCTCATAAAACACAAAAAAATTTGTCGTTAAAATGAAATTAAATTATATTGGTGTCTCTTGCCTTCTTTTATCATACTAGTATTAATTAAATAGTTAAAACTATAATAAAAAAAAGAGGGTGCATAGTGGGTGGAAAAGACCTATCCTAACTAAGTTAAGCTGGTTATTAAAAAAATATGAATTGTTTAACAAAAAACACAAACAATCAAACCGCCATTAGTATTTGCCAGCTGATTTAAGTGGATTACCAAAAATTGTAAATGGTAACTGGGAAGTTATTATGTTTATTTTTAGATTAGTCGGACCGCATATTATCATTGATATTGAAGGGTGAGTGGTTGACATGTTTCTAAGATAACCTAAACATTTTTAAATATGTCAATATTGCAATGGGCATCATTATATGAATTTGAGGAAATGTGTTAAGAAACAAGTGGTAAGAAACTTGCATTGCTGTGTTTGATATAATTTTAATAAGTCTGGAAAAATATAAAACAAGAATATAATGGCAATAAATTAGCTATTTTTGTTTGCATTCATAAATGGAGAAGTATTTGCAGATTGGTAAGATGTTTAATTATAAAATCTTTACTATAAAGTTTTAATGGTGTTGGTGGCCAACAGGATTGCTTTACCCGGCCATTGGTAATTAACTCTTTCAATTTTATGATGAGTTGATCTATGTTGGCTTTTGAAATCTGGGGTAAATATTAATGGATATGCTCATTGGTAATTTCTAGTTTGATGGTATTAATATTTATCTCTCGTGAGTTTAAAACTATAAATACTTGTAATTGGACGTAACATGTTATTTCAAGGAAAATATTGATGTTACAAAAAGTCGATGGAGGTTTGCGTTAATTTTATGTTTCTTTATTATCTATAAAAGGCAACAATAATTTTTACCCACCAAAAGACCGGATACTGATATACTACGTACAACAACTACATTTAACATATATGCAAATTAGTTACAAAGCTAAAATATTAACAACAAACTGAAATAGTTCATGATTATAGTTTTGGTGCTTAAATATGCGGAACTACACCATTAGTAAACTAATGCAAATTTAATTTTAATAATCACAACTTTTACTCATTAGCTTGTATTAATTCCAACTCAGAAAAATTGTTACCACCAATAAAAACTTTTATACCATTTACTTGTGACAGTCTCTAGCTAACGCAACCTAAAAGCGTCAGCATTTTGCTGTCGTGGCATAATGACACGTCTGCAAATTCTTATCACGTCAGAAAATATTGTCATTTCAGCATTTCATGTCAGCAATATGCTGACCGAGTTAGGTTCCTTCAGCTGGGGACTGTCTTAAGTAAATAATATAATAGTTGAAACCGGTGGTAACCATTTCTTGAGTTGAGATTATTATATACCAATAGGTTAAAGTTTTGATTATTTAACTCTAATTTGTCTTAGTTTTAAATTATACATGAGGTTATTATTTGTCTTTTGGGCTTGAGAGAGTTGAGATATACGTTGGTTCATATCTTGTTCAGGGGAGCGTTGCGATGGCAATGGTTACGGGAAAGTTGCACCGATAATGCTTCGAATTTGGTTGTAACTATTTAAAACTTATAATAATAGTTAAGTTTTAATCGCCTATAAGAACCATATCATTGCTCATTAAGACCCTTATGAACTATTAGGAAAAGGTTCATTGTGGAACCATAAAAAAATGGGAACTGGGGAACACTTGTGCACCGTTCATCTTTTGTACAAAAAAATAATCTAGCACAAAAAACAAATCCAGTACAAAAAAAATAATTCAGTACAAAAAAAAAATAATCCAGTACAAAAAAAAATAATGCAATACAAAAAAAAAAATTCAGTACAAAAAAAATAATCCAGTACAAAAAAAATAATCCAGCACAAAAAAAAAAAAATAATCCAGCACAAAAAAAATCAACCGCTCACAAATGTTCCCCAGTTCCCTCTTTTTTTATGGTTCCCCAATGAACCTTTCTCTATGAACTATTATGACATGTAGAGAAAGTATTGGAAAACATAGTGAAACGTCGATCATTGTAACTATTAGGGGTGTGCAGGAACCCGAAAAAACTGACCGGGATCCGAAAAAACCGAAAAAGAACAGACCGAAATACTCGAACCCAAATAGAACCCGACGCGTTTGGATTGAGTTTTCTAAAACCCGACGGGTTTGGGTTTGCCTGAAAAAAAACCCGAAAACCCGAATATGTCTATGCACTATATTATATATATGATGGGAAACATGCTCAATATCATTTGATTGAATAGTTGACCCAGCTAGGGGTGAGCAAAAAATCCGAATCCGAAAAAATCCGAGAATCCGAATTTTCGGATATCCGAAATTTCAGATATTCGAAAATTCGGATAATGATATTCGAAATTTCGAATATTTCGGATATCCGAATTATCCGAAATATATATATTATTTAACTAAATTAGGAGATTATAACTTTCAATTTTTGCATTTATTCCTTCAAAGACAGTTAATATCTAGGTTTTCCGTTGTGCTCTCTATTATAAATACTTAATTTTAGAAGTTTGTCATATATGATATCTGCATTCTAATCGACGTTACATATTTTTGTATTTTGATAATGAATTGATTTGAGATTGAAGACGACTATCATTCCGATATGATTTAGTCCTATACCAACTCAATTTTTTTTATTAATTAAGATTTTGGTTTA
>WOUH02000006.1:6623441-6646313 GCA_009936405.2 Stevia rebaudiana
ATGTATGCCAGGTTAAGTGCAGGTGGCAGTGATGGCATGTTTGGAAGCTGGCTGCTAAATTTTGAAGACTGGCTTAGTTAGCATGTTAATATGTAACTTTTGTTGTTAAGCCTTCGGCTATGTAACGGGTTTACTTTATAAATAAAAGTTTATATTTCCGCTGCAAATTTGAGTTATCTCTGTTTAACTATTGTGCTTATGAGTAAATCCGATGACGTGACATGTCCCGGGAGACGGGCGTCACATTATCCAAATAAATAGTAAACACAAACACAACCAGTTAAATAACGACACATCTTATATAACATAATCAGCCTCCATCATCCGATATGTCATGGTCTCCAATCTTCCATTCCTTTAGGATATTCGTCGTCCTCTAGTTCAACTTGACTTTTATGCTCAATAATTTCAAACGAACTGTGTCACAAATCTCGTCACTCAGCACCTCAGGTGGTCTACTTTGATTCCGAAATAAACGATTATTTCTTTCTTGCCAAATCAGATAAGTACTCGCCGCCACTACAAGCCGATTAATGATGTGATTCAGATTTTTTGATATAGCATGAGAAATCAAGAACTTATTGATATCATTCCACCTGTTTGATAAGTTTCTCATGTTTGTGAATTTAACCACCTTAACCTATACTGTTTTCGAATACCTACACTCATAAAACAAGTGTTTATGAGAATCATGATCTGCAATACATAAAGGGCAACACATCATATTCATGTTCTTCCTGCGATCACTTGACCATTTCAAAATTTTATCTTGAGTAAGCAATTTACCACGCATAATAAGCCACACGTGGAAAATATGCCGCGGAATGCATGGAGAGTGCCACACCCATTTATACCAATCTACTCTCTGTTCCTTGTGGCGCATTAATTGCCACGCGATACTAGGAAAAAAATCACTAGTAATATTCCCATCTTTCCAAACTAATTTGTCCGCCACTCCCTGCTTAATATCAACTACTGCTACCTCATTTAAAACCGGGAATAAGTCCTCCCAAGCATGCGGCCAAGACCAATGATCAAGCATCACAACATCACTCACTGTATTAGACAAGGAAAAACCTGCATTGTGGATGGCTCTTGTGTTAACAAAGTTACCAAGCGGACCGATCTCATCCCAAGTATCATACCACGCTGAGGTGCTACTCCCATCTCCAATGATAGACCAGATAAACGGACGGATAGTGGGACGCAACATAAGAATTTTCCTCCAAGTATAGCACCCCGCTTGAGTTAGGTTAACAGCCCAAAAATTACTGTTACCTAACCTATGTTTATAAATCCAATCAACCCAAAGGGTATCCCGATGACTGAGAATATTCCAAATATGAGACGCTAACAATGCTTTATTCATATCCTCAATTCTACGAATACCAATACCACCTTCCTCTTTAGGCATACAAACATCCTTCCATGCCACTTTAGCCTTTCCTCTAGTCATTGGACCATGACACCAAAGGAAACCTCTCATCTTAGCTTCAAGGGTATTAATAATACTAACTGGGAGAGCAAAAACCGTCGCCCAATAGATATGCATCGATGACAAAACTGATTTAATCAGTTGACACCGACCCGCAAAGGATAAATACCAGTTCTTCCAATCATTAATTCGCCTCTCTAACCTCTCCACAAGGATCTTACAATCATTTATCCGAAGACCAGCTGTAATAAGAGGAACCCCAAGGTACTTAACCGGAAGTATGCCTTCTTCAAACGGTAAAAATTCCATGATACTCACCTGAACATGATGCGGGACGTTACAGAAATAAGCCATGCTTTTTTGAATACTAGGCACTAAACCAGTGATCTTAGTGAATTTCTGCAGCGTATCCATGACTATCCCCATCGAATCTGTGTCTCCTCTCGCAAAAATAAATAAATCATCCGCAAAACACAAGTTGACCAACTTTTGTTTATCACACTTATTATGGAATCTGAAATCAATGTTATTGTGAACAGCCCTTTGAAATAATAATGTAAGAATTTCCATCACAAGTGTGAACAGGTAAGGAGAAAGCGGATCTCCTTGTCTCAGACCTCTTTTACCCTTAAAATAACCATGGATCATACCATTCAAACTAATCGAATAAGACGGGGTCGTGACACAGATCATAATCCAGTTCACCATATTCGAGTGGAATCCAAAACCTACTAAAGCTTTTTCAAGGAATTTCCAGTTAACCGTATCATATGCCTTTTGGATGTCAACCTTCAGGGCACATCTGGGAGGGCCTCTATCAAGATGGTAATTATACATCAACTCTTGAGTAAGTAAAATATTATCATAAATCCTTCTCCCGGGAATAAAAGCCGATTGGTTACTACTCACAATACTAGCTAACCCTTCTTTGATCCTGTTAGCAATAATTTTAGTAATACACTTATAAAGCACATTGCAACAGGCGATTGGACGAAAATCAGTAACCACATTCGGGGTAGAAACCTTAGGAATAAGCGCAATGAAAGTATGGTTCATTTCCTGCAAAAGTTTTCCTTGCGTAAAAAAATCTGAGATAGCTGAGCTAATATCCATCCCGATCACCGGCCACGCTTTTTTAAAAAAAGCCGCAGAGTATCCATCTGGACCTAGGGCCTTGTCATCATTCATATTAAATATAACTTGCTTGATCTCTTCAATAGTAACCGGTCGAATCATATTATGGGCAGCAGCTTGATCAAGTTTTTTTGTAAAAATTTGGGCAGGGATTTCATCACAAACAATATCATCACATCCCAAAAACTTTTCAAAGTGATCGACAATGGCCTGTTTAGCATCATTACCCATATGCAAAGTACCCATAACGTCATGAATAGCTTCAACACGGTTGCGATTATTTCTCATTTTAATCGACTTGTGGAAATAAGCCGTGTTAGCATCTCCAACTGCTAACCAATTTACTTTAGCCTTTTGCTTCATAAATCGCTCTTCATCAAGTGTAGCCTCAGAGAAATTTTTAAGGAGTTTACACTCCTTATCTTTAATATTTATGTTAAGCGGGTCATCGTCAAGCTCTTTTTGCACTATCTTAATCTCATCTCGAATAGCAGTAACTTTAGCATGCACATTACCTTGCTTATATAACAAAGCTCTCAGCGGAGATTTCAAAGCCTTAAGTTTTTTGACAACCTGAAACTGAGGAACCCCATGCACCACCGTAGCCCAACCATGCAAAACAATCTCCATAAATTCTGGTTTATTAATCAAAAAATTAGAGAATTTAAATGGGGCACGCTTATCCTTTTTAACACTCGGGAGGAACAACACACTAGGACTGTGATCTGAAATAATAGGAGCTTCGGGAGGAACCACAATTTCAACTTGCATTACAAAATCCATGAATTTTACTAAAAACCCACAAAAACTCAAGTTTATCATCCAAGAACACTTACCTAGTGTTTCTAATGTAAGGATGATTGCTAATTCATGTTAGAGATTGATTTAGACCTCCAATTCGACCATCAATTGAGCCAAATCACTGAAAATTGAAGAACACCCATTTTCTCCTTGCTTAGGTCGTCGACCTCCTCCTCCCTTTTAGCCAATTTCCAGATTTTTTTTGCAACTATGGGGTGTCTTACACATTTTACCCACAAATTTTCAGTTTTCTCTATTGACCATTTTGGCCCCTCTACTACTAGTTAGTATTTTAACTAGTTTAAAACACACCATACACTAAACTAACTTAACCCCGTTAGTTTTCTAGCAAATAATAAATATTATTATTTACACATAACACATATAACACACGACTTCTATTTAATAAACGACCATACGCGTTTTATACGCGTTTACCCAAAATGGGTCGTTACACAGACACCAAGGTCAGTCGGGTACGAGACCCTCTTTACCGATATATACACCGGATGATCTCCACGTCAATTGTTGGACGTGGCATAGTCACCGATAAGGTCACCAACATAGACCTTTTCTTTCTTCGGTGTCTGCTCACATGCACTCCCCGCCACCTCACTCATGCTCTGGCGGACTACTTTGTCGGTTATTATCACAAGCAGGAGCGAGGGTGTTGCTTGGCGGCAATTAATGTCACAACTTTTCGGCCAGTTCTCAAGAAGTCAGTGGGTCGGTTGTAGGTGATCGGGATGAGTATTGTCCGGAAGTTTCCGGTCAGCTTATACTATTTGGTGGGGAGGTATCAAGAGCCGTGGATGTCGTGCGTGCCCCAGCCGTTGATGCATCCCGATGAATTGGCTGGACTTGAGGTCCAGATCGACAAGCTTCAGGAGGTGGCCGACGAGGTTGATGTGCCGGTTTAGCCAGTGCCCGATCTGCCGCTGTCTCAGCATCTTCTACGCATGTACCGTGTCGTGCGGTTGCCTACTACGGTACTGGTCATGATTCGAGAGACGCGTGCCCAGGGTAATCTTACTGAGGAGCGGCAGTAGTGGATTATCGACCATAGAGTCGATGACCGTCGAGCCGCCAGTAGGCCGTTGTTGAGATCACCACCTCGACGGTGGTCCGATGACGGTGCTACCACGTCCGGTGCATGTGGGTCCGATGCGGTGGAGATGAAGATATGGATGGTTAGATAGATTGTACTTTTTGTTTTGGTTTTTTATATGTATTACTGATTATGATGGCTCTATATGTTTATATTTGGTGGTGTTTATTTTGTTGTGTTTGTTTGGTTGTTTGTAATGGTTGTATATGATGTTTATATATGCGGTTTATGTATGAGTAGTTTAACACGCGTAAATCAAAACAAAAACTAGTTTTATAAATAAAGCAAATGAGGCGTATGATTTTTAAAAGTTAAATCTTATAACGACCGGTTTTATAAACTCGTAACGTGATTTTTAAAAGTTCAATTTTATAACAACCGATTTATACAAACTCGTACCTGTGATAAAATAAAGCAAACTAGATGTATGATTTTTAAAAGCTAAATATTATAACAACCAATTTTTACAAACCCGTAACGTGATAAAAACAAAACAATAACGTGTTGCCTTTTGTGATAAAAAAAAAGCCTAAAACGTGACGGTTTATAGGCACCCTAAAATTCTTAACCCACAACCCAAAAAACCTCCACCTCAAAAAACTACTAAAAAGCACCAAAAAAAAAAAACCTCCACACCAAAAAAAAAATAAAAAAAATCCACCAACATTCTTTAATGTCCTAACTGTGTGTCCAGTAAAAATATTCACCGACATTCTATGACGCCCTAAACGTGACATATAGCCTTACCAAACTGTAACACTTGAGCCTAACCGTAGCACTTAGATATGTCACCCAAAAAAACCGTAACACTTGGATCTAACCGTAACAATTATAGGCGTAACAATTATTTACGGTGTCTCTAAAATTTCTCTTTGTAATTCCTTGTTCCACTCGTGTTTCTATCATATTTACTTTTACCTTCCACTTTTATTAAAGTAGAATTTGCATCTTTAAAGTAGTCTGTTCCTTCACTATGAAGCATATCTTACATACTATATTCGTGGTTGGTAAATAGTAACGCCAGCCTTGTTTAGGTTCGTTGTACTCGAATCCAATTATGGAAATTAAAAAAGAATAATTTATCAAAACAAAAGATAATATCTAACCTTCCTCATCTGTTCTGGTAATAACCAAAATGCTTCAACCAGACATAAAAAATGTTTTCACATTTTTTATTTTACTTGCATATTTAGAATAGACTAAAAATCACCAAAATAATTTATGTTTAGTTCTTAAATGGATCCTTAAATATAAAATGTTTGTACAACAATCCCAAATGAGAACTAAGAAACACAAGAACATAAAAGAATTTACCTGTTGATAAAATAAAAATAATCATAATAATAATCCTCAAAATTTCAAACTAAAACATCATGCCCTCAAATAACTACTATATGTAGCCATTATCTTCTTCAACCTCAAAACAAAAAGGAACATATAAACTTATTTTTTGTACAACTTAAAACATCAACTACCCTCCCAAATCTTATCTTGGAGATGAGTTTGAGCTTTCTTCATCTGAACTACAGCTATGAGGCGTCTTATACCGCGTAACAAATGGTAATGGCACGCTAGTTTGAACCCTAAAAGATCTTGCAGAACCCACCATTATTCTATCTTGCATTTGCCCAACTTCCTTGCAAACATTATCCAATATTCCCAAAAAATCTCTCACAACCATAAAGATTCTTAAAGGGTACACACCCTCTTTCACAGTATCACCATGAAAATATGCGGTTACATCTTTAACCGACGCCATTGCGTTTTGTTCATCAATCTTGACCTTTTCAAGCTCGGTTTCAGCTTCTTTAACAAACAATCTCATCGACCCGTAAAAGTTTTGTGATTCATCATCTTCTGATCGGATTCTCTGCAACCCCGTTTCAAGTTTTGACACGTAACCACTAAGAACATCAGAATCCATCCCTGCAGCTTTCTTAACATAGGTTAATTCACGGGTTAACCCGCTAACAATCTGTAATCCTTGTTTCTTGAAAACCCCTTCATTGAAAGTGGGATTTGATTCAATTTTGATATTGGAATTGGAATTGGAATCGGAATCTATCACTTCTGATCTGATTATTTCTTGCACAACAAAATGAAGCAATGTGGTTTTTCCATCGGTAGCCTTTACATCCGCTAGTTTCAAAAGCGTGTCTAGTTTAAATGCTTTTGCTTCACCGCGATTAGTTCCAACATTCATACGATTTCCTGTTCTTAAAACCGCTTCGAGAAGTTTAAGAAATAACCGACTGTTCTTTAGTTCTTCACTTGCCACCTGAAACATGTACCTCTAATAAAGCATTCCAAAAAATGCCACATGACATTTTCTCATTTTTTTCAATTTTTATGAATTATTTAATTTAATCATTATCAACTCACATTTGGATAATATTGATTATAATATATTTAAATTTCAAAATAATTTAAATATATTATTATCTAAATAAATATAAAATAGTAAACTCCACTTTTCATCCCTAAGGTTTGCAATGTTTAACAGTTTCAGTCCACCCTTAACAAAAATCATCTCTAATGTTAAGGACAAAAACTGTTGAGCCTTTCAAACATTAGGGACGCAAATTACAACTTACCATGCGTAATTACTATTCTTTTATTTGTATAATTATTAACTAAATTTAAGAAATTTTATATTTAAAAAGTTTTTATTGAATAATATTAAAATCAAATCATAATTTAGAAACATAAAAATGTCAAACATCAATTTGTTTCGAGTATTTATAACATAATAACTTATTATTTATAACTCCGTGTAGCACACGTGTTTTAAGCTGGTACTCACATAATCAGCTGCAAATTACAAGAAACTGAAAGGCTTATAGCTTTTCAAAAATTCCTTACAAAATACCTGTAATGTATGAAATGAAGATCTTAAGTATTTCACTTCATTTTCAAAATTCGCTCGATAAAGCATGGCTTCAACTCGTTTGAATGCAAATGGGATATCAAGAATCGCCTTCAAGAATCTTTCTCCAGATCCTAATTTTGATACATCACCTCTATAATCTTTAAGTTTGATTTCTTCTTCCTTTGTTGGCGCCATTTTCACAAGGGTTTCCAATAACTCTGCACTCAAACTGTCTGAATTTCCTGTTACAATAACCAAATACCAAATGCAAATTACAAACATTTGATAAAAAACATTGAATAAACTGTAATTTTGTAGATTACCTTCTAAAAGTGCTTTTGATACTTCTTCATGTGTTGCATTTAATGCTTTTAATTGTATCGCAATGTTTCGAGACTTTTTTGGATCTAATACTTTGTTCTCCGGAGGTACAACCGATCTCCAACCATCTTCTTTCTTCACCAAATTGCATCCAAATAGAGACTCCATTATATCCTCATTTAATCTACAAAAGAATAAAAACAAAATATAATCACAAAATTTATAAAATGCTTAATTGCTTATACAGGGTTTAGGGTTATATAATGTTACTGAAATGAGCTTGATTTCAGCTGGTCCCACACAGTTCCGCGATCTGAAGTTGCCCGAACTTTATCCCAGTGAAGAGGCTTCAGTTTAGGCTTTGATCCGTCAACCTCTTCGCGTTGAAGATGATCATTGTTTGAATCATGAAAAGATATTGTTTTTACAATTTTGGGGATTACTTTAGCACCAGGACTCATTGATTCAGTTTTTGTTAACTTTTGTTTGGAAGAAGATGTTGAGGTGGTCTTGATCGGAACCGATGGCGGATGTGGTGGAATTGGGATTCTAGGGTTTTGTTGGGATTGATCGGAATGTAATCGGGTCATATCGGGTCCTGGAGGTGGTCCGGCGAATTTCGTCCTTCTGGGCACGTTTGTGATTGGTAGCGGTGGTTGTTTCGCCGGAGGAGGGTTTTCCGACATTGTTTCCGGCGAAGAAGAAACTGATAGTCTTGATTTTGGTGAAGTTCTTTTCGAGTGGGGATTAGGGCTAGATATCCATCGGTTAATCCGTTTTGCATTTAAATTCCGGACAGAGTATCCATCATCGGTGCTCGCGATTGATCCCTGAGGAGTGTAGAAATTATGAATTTCATCTTCTTCATCGGAAGAACACATCTCCGGCGCCGGTGGTGGCTGGGGTTTCAACGGTGGAAGGGGCTGCAGTTCCGGGCTCGGTCTGTATCGATCGGACCTCTTTATCGAATTTAATTTATTATACGGTGATCGGTTTGTAGTCCCATGTGTTGATTCAGTTGCTGTTATTACCGGCTCAACTGTTCCGATATACAAGAACGTCGCTGGTGCCATATTTTCCGGCGATTCTTCGTTCATATGCCTTCCATTACTGTTTCCTCCGACCAGCTTTCTCGATTCCGTTTGTTGCTTCGATTTGTGTTTATAGATAAAGAAAGCTAACGCAGACAGCATCCCGAGAGTCACAATCCCGACGGAGATCACCACCGCTATTTTCTTCCCGGGTTTTTTCGGCTGTGGAGCAATTGGGTGGGTCACGGTGGTATTAGCGGCCACTCCGGCCGCCGTAACCGGCGGTGAGGATGAGGGTCGATCTGGGGTGTTTTCATGGAAGAAGGGGTGGTCGGAATTAGTGGGTGATGGTGGCGATGGTGATGGTGGTGGTGGTGTTGAACTCACCGGAAACAATGGCTGGTGGAGGCTTCTTCTGTGAGTTGTGGTTCTGACGGAAGCAAACAACGAAAGGGTGACTAACAAGATGATTAAAGTAGGATTCATGGCGTCTGTTTAACAAGAGCTTCTGTTTTGTATTCTTCCTTCATCCAGTGCATTATTTCTGAGTCACCATAAAACCTGCAACTTTGTGTTTTTAGAGAGAGGAAGCTTCTATTGTTTACAAGATCTAGATGATTTATATTTTTGTTTTCTTATTTTTTTTACTTGTTTGCTACTATTGATAACCTGACGAAATATTTGCAAGAGGGAGCTACGAATCTTTCATTCTTCTAAAAAGTTTGTGTCGAATGAAAATGGAGAATGAGGACCACCATGTACTAACATGTTAGCAAGAGGGCCACAATTTTTGTGCTTTTTCTAATATTCTTCTAGCATATCAATAAACTAGGGTGGTTTATATTTATCTTTAAGGCAAATATCACGTACAACCAACCTATTTTTTGTTTTTACTTATTAAAGTCCTATAATTTTTTGAACGTTTAAATTCCTACACATCTCAGTTTTTTAAACATAGTTGTGACCCTATTTATAATAGCATTTTTATTGCTTATGTGACAATCTATGTGTCAAAGTCTTGCCAACATTGAGGTCAACAACACATTAGCTAAGTGAAGCCGTAAATTTCAAAAACAAAGTTTATTGAGGAAAGGATCACTAAATGTTTTATTTAAAGTAATAAGATCTTCGTGTTCAAGATCAATTGATAAAGAATCTGAAAACTGCTCCTCATCTTCATATCTTCATCTTTGGTGCATGCTTCATAGTCGTGTCGATAAAATCTTGTTAGGATCAGAATTTATCTAAACGATTGATTTATACTAATTCATGTTTGATTAATAAAGAGCAAACGTAATTTACGAAAAGTATTTCAATAAGATTCGAATGATTACAACTGATTACAACTCGCTCTCTCTCAACTGATGATCTCTCACAGAATCTAAATCAAGTTTTCATCAGTAGTTACTCTAGCACGAGCAACTCCTATTAATAAGGAGTTGAACGTCACCCATGATGTCACATCATGAAAGCGACATTTAACAACCTTAACTGTTAACTACTGATAGCATATAATAAACAACAACTGAGCAAAATACAATAAACAACTGAAAACGACTAACTACTAACTAGCCTAATGAAATTACTGATACAAATCACCAGTTGTTCAAACTGTGACTAATTCAATCTTCAGTTATTTATTCTTTAGTTGTTGAGACGTCAATTTTTATATCTTTAAAGCTTGTTCCATCAGTAGTTGAGATGATCTTCAGTAGTTGTTGAGAGCTTTATCAGTTGTTGTCGCAAAATCCAGTAGTTTTGGTTTTACCAGTTCTTTTATATTTCCAAGAAGTCATCCTTATCATCAACTGGGCATATTTCCATTCTATAGAATGTCATACCCGATTAAACTCGAGATGCTCAGTTAGAAGCCATTAAAGAAGAAAACCTCCAATCCGAATTATTAAGTGGGATGGACAAGCAGTTTGAAATCAAATCGGATAATATTCGGTACTTTGGGCAGCATATGGGTTCCATTATACGGAAATTTACGAGAACTCGTTATGGACGAATCTCATAAGTCTCAGCATTCTGTTCATCCTGGTTATGATAAGATGTACCATAATTTGAAAATTCTTTACCGGTGGCCGAACATGAAAGCCGATATTTCTAAGTGTGTTGGTAAATGCCTAACTTGTGCTAAGGTTAAGCAGAGTATCAAAAACCATCTGGTGAATTAACTCAAGTAGAAATTCCTATGTGGAAATGAGAAAGAATCGCTATGGATTTTAACACCAAACTGCCTAAGACACCTAAGGGCAATAACACCATTTGGGTGATCATTGATCGTTTGACCAAATAAGCTCATTTCCTCATGATCAAGGAAACCAACAAAATGGACACCTTGACCTGCTTGTATATGAAAGAAATTGTTGCTCAGCATGGTGTCCCAGATTCAATCATCTCTGATTACGTTTCACTTCAAAATTTTGGAGATATTTACATGAATCTCTTGGTACGCGCTTAGATATGAGCACGGCGTATCATCCTCAAACAGACGGTCAATGTGCACGCACAATTCAAAATCTAAAAGACATGTTGAGAGCGTGTGTTATCGATTTCAGGAAAAATTGGGAAATTCATCTACAATTAGTCGAATTCTCTTATAACAATAGTTATCACACGACTATTCAAGCAGCTCCATTCGAGGCGTTGTACGATAAAAAATATAGATCGCCTGTCTATTGCGCCGAAGTGGGTGATAGTCAACTCACTGGTCTAGAAATTATCCTTGAAATGACTGAAAAGATAGTTTAAATTCGTAATCGCATGGAGACATCTAGAGATCGACAAAAGAGTTATGCAGATAAACACAGGTGTCACACCATGCCGGTGGCGGAAACACCGGCGTGACCTCATGATCGTTCAATAGCACAATGGTTGACTAAATATTAAGTTTCTTAATTTAAAACATCAATATTACATTGTCAAATAAAATAGAAAACAACAAAAGCATAACATTGTCTAACACATCACAAACATACACAAAATAACTTCAAACATGCAATCATCTCAATCATCTTCAACAATTTAAAGGAACTATGCTTCTCAATTACTTTGCACCTGAAACATGTCAGTTTTGAGCATAGTTGTGACCCTATTTATAATAGCATTTTTATTGCTTATGTGACATACATGTAACATATACTATGCTTACATGGGCAATCTATGCTTACATGACACAAATATATTTCATTACAACTTTGAACCAACAAATTGGGTAAAACCATAAAAACTAAAACTGATGAAAGAAACAAAACCAAAATCTCAACCTCAAACGTAATCATATATAGCTCATAATAAAATAATTTTTTGGTCAATCCTAACCTTAACCCAATCAGTAAATTACTCAAAATTAATTCCTAGTTGAAACCTTAACTAATTTATTATTTGTGATCTGTTTACCAGTTATAACTGACCGGTTCCGATTTATATGAAGTAATATCGGCTGTAATACCACTATTAGGAATCCATGATGATTTCATAATTAATTGGTAAGAAAATCAATTTGATCAAATTTTATAATTAAAAGATTTAATCATTACATGTTTAATCAACAAAATATTATAGTCAAGATCATTGCTTGTTAGATTATGTGGCATAAGTTATTTATTATAATCCACATTAAGTGTAATCTCTATTAATTGTAATCAACTCTATATATTGAGCCAACTTTTAGTATTCTAAATCAATAAACGACAAACTTCCTGCTAATGAGATAACATTATACTCCAATTAATCCTAACGGGTAGAGACACCGCAAGGTAACAAACTGGTACTAGAACTGATCACAAAATTAGAATCGAATGATCCTAGAGAACCACGTCTAGAAGGGCACAACTGGAACCAATTTGGTTGTGGCTGGATGTGGCTTATAGGATCGTGGCAGGCTCACGATGGGCATTGGTCTGATTGGTGTCAAGGGGTGCAGGGCGGCACTAGCTATGAAGGCAGCGATGATGAGGTTGCCAAATGTTGATGGTGTCGAGATAATTCGAAGATGCGACTAGAGAGAGATAGGGGACTAAGGAGAATCCTTGATCTCCTATTTAACCCATCTACAGTGTCCCAAACGTATTACCTTATCCATTATCAGACTAAAACCTAATAACCATTTAATTAAATATAATAACTTACAAAAATTATAAATTATATCGTTTTATTGTTTGTTACGCACATTTTAATTCTCATGAGTCCCATATTTAGTTAGTTACATTAAATTTTATTAGGCCTGTACATAAAATCCAACATTTACATGCATGTGTAATTTTTATTTTTATGTTTTTATTGTTTTTATATAAGATAGCTGATTATTTTATTTCTTCCGTATTAAGTTATATAAAAAAGGTAAAAAGAACGAAAAGAAAGCATAACGTATATATATATTAATTAATGGAGAAGCATCATGACACTGAATTTAATAGCTAAAAAGCCAAAGTGTGATGAGTTGAAGGTATTGCGTAAAGGTTTTCAATACATGCCAAATTATGTTTTAGTAATATATAAGCAAAACATAGTCATGTGAATCAAGACATCATTCATGTCTTATTTAATTTAATTTAATATGTAATTCTGTTTTTAAAAATTTGATGGTGCAACATAAATGATTAAGTAGATTTAATTTAAGCACGGATGAACTACAAGGAGGATCAGGGGTGGCCTTGGCCACCGACATTTTCTCGTTTCGTGACGTAAAATTTAGGATTTTCCGTCCAAAATTTTTTACGTATAGTCAAGTGTCCCATAATTTTTTCCAAAAATATCCTGAAACTTTAAATGTTTTTGCTCAAGCTCCGTTGTTGATCGGTGTATTTTAGTTTGACATTATTAGATATTATTTTAGTATAATTTGCACCGATATGAGTAATAATATATAACTTTTGACTGGTTATATATATTTGATGTTGAAAGATGAAAGCGAACTAAAAGTGACCAATTATGATCAACTAGAAAAGTGATTATGAAATAATAATGGAATCAAATGAGATGAAATCAAATAAACTTACATAAGCTTATTTATGATACTATATTGGTTTTACTTGTTACTGTGGTGATCGCTGGAAGAGAATAAAACACAATTAAAATGGAGATGTGCAACATAAATTAGTAGAAAGTAGTTATTAGTCTATGATATTACGTGGGCTAGTTAAGATGGTAGACTATACCCATAGTTTATTGTGATTGGGCTGGAGCAACAAGCCAACAAATAATTAAGAAGAAGATCAAGCCCATTAAGGGAATTCACTAGGCGGCGTGATTGCATGAAGGAAATAAACAGGAGTTTGAGGATTATTTTTGGTGGCTTCCATCGGCAGGTGGCACATGAAACAAGGCAACAAGCCTCTTGTTGCGTATTTTTCTTGTTGAACATAGTTGGAAACAATAACGGATCTAGACATTTTAGTTAGCGGTATTCCTTTAAAAAAAAAAAAAAAATTCTCTCATACATTCAAGTTAATAAAAAAACAAATAACAAAAAAAACTAATAAATTAGGCTAAAAGCGTACCTCAATGTCATCATTATGCTCAAGTACATTGGTTTAAAAATTGGTGAGGCGAAGCGAGGCGACAAGGTCAAAAACCGAGGCGTGAGGCGGTAAAGCGCCCCGATTTTCGTACGCGAGACGAGCATATATAAAAATACTTAAAACTTATATATGATACATATAATATATATGAGATGTCTCATATGTCCCTATTTGGGTTTTACCTTGTCCCACATTGGTGGGGTGAACACAAAATAGTTAGTTTATAAGGATAAACCTCATAATGTGTTTCAAGTTCTTATGATGTGTTTTACTAAAGGTCCTACCCTCGCCATGGCCGCAACATATTTTCCATGCATGATTACGAGACATCGATCTCAACTGTTGAATGTAAAAGTGGGAGACATTCAGACATTGATCTCATGTGTGCTATCGCCTTTTGTTGCATTTCATACCAACTTTACGTTTGTAGTAATGGATTTGCACCTGTAAACTTAGTGTACAAGCAGTCAAACTCACAGTAATTACCTAAAAAGATGAACATTTAATTTTGCATTTTTAGCCTTTTGAGAACCGGATGATGTAATTTTAATTAATCAATTGCTTTCACTTTGATTAATATAAAGATAAAGGGGGATCGATCAGTTGGTGATTTACACATTACATCACTGAAGGCGGCCCAAGAACAACCGAAAAAGTGGTGCACCGGTGCCCAATGGGCAATGGGTCAAGTAAGGAAAAAGATTTGCACTGAAACTTTTTTTGAACAGTAAAGGATCTCGCGTGCTAGCCATCGGTAGCCGTGCGATGTAGCCAAGGTCGAATCCTCGACCTTCGTGAGACCGTACCCTCAAATAAGCGAGAACCAGATGAAAATCGTAAACCCTCTCCCCTACTCATGTTCAAACCATGATCTCAGTCCGAGGTGCACTTCCTCCCCATCCGATAATAGGAATACCCAAAGCAATTATGTTATGGCAAGATTTGAACCTGAAACCTCACAAAGGGAGAGTCGCAACTTTACACCTCCTCCTAATCACTTGAGCTAGGAATCATTGGTTGCATTGAATAAAACTAGATAAATAAAGTTATCCTTAATTCCTTATACAAAAAAATTTATATGAATACAAAACTATTTAACTTTACTAGTTATAAACTTTTTAATTCGTTATTGTTAGTCCCAAGCCCAAATAAAAAAAGTTTATATGACTTTTGAAATAAGGCCCATTGAACCGTAAGTCAGTTGAGCCGCCCACGCTCGTTAGTTTATTACCTGGTTTATGGTTTAGTTAAAGTACATACAATAATAATAACATATGCTAAATTGCTAACAAATAGCATGCTTATGAAAAGTTTTATATGACATATGGCGATTGCTTCTTCTTAAGAAAATAATAATAAAAGAAAACGGTAATGTCGTTTTTGGTTATCGATGGGATGAATGAGTCTGTTAACCAAATTCTATTAGCTCGGTCAAAAGGGTGCGCCTTCTAACAGTAGACCAAGGTTTGAGTCCGTACTGTGACAATTTTCGGCCATTTCAACTTATGTTTGGTTTCTTCTTGGTTTTTATAACTTCACTATATTTTTACTTCAAAATTACTAGATAATTTATATATTCATATGTACAGTATTTTATTAAGTTAATTTTATTTTTAATTAACTTAAATAATCATTTTACTTCTCAAATAATCGTTGATTCCAAACTTTTAGTTTTCTATTTGTGTTTATTTACGTAATTTAATTTAAAAAAAAATTCAAGAGTTTTTAATGTATATTAAAATTATATATCATAACAACTACTACTAAATATTTAAAAAATTACAACTCAGTTTCTAAAATATCAATGATAAAATACGGTTATTATTAAAAATGTCCATACATGTTTTGTTATATCATTAAACATCATAAGACAAATGCAAAAACTGATGTCTAGACCCTTGCAATGTATTAACCTGGTAAAAAATTGCTAGTATGATGTAATGATCTTAATGAACAAACATTGGTAACAAATCCACAACCTCAAGAAATACTGACAACTTTCTTTTTATACATTTAACAACTATATGTGCCTAAAAAAACAAAATATAAAAATTGAAACTAAAATAATAATATAACAAGTTGGTCCTGATGAAGTACAACTATAGTTATGTTACACATAAAGGAAACATAAACTATGAAACTTTGATTATGCTATAATTGAAGCCAATAATACAGCACAAATAACAGTCTTGTGATATTAAAATTGTTTAATAAATTATTAAAATTCAAGAAGATTAAGAATGATACAAACATCAAGACCAAAATTCACGATTCTTGATGGCGTACCCGCTTGTTTCCTGATTTTGACTGTTTTTCTGGTAATCAAGAGTCCACTTTTCATATGTACAATCCACAAAATCATAGTAACCACCATGAAGCGAAAGCAGACCTTTTGCGACCCGTTCTTCGACCCACGGGTATGTAAGCAAGTTCAACAGTGAATTATTTATTGATTCCTGCAAAAATTGCAAGTCAAAAGTCAAACTTACTACCTTTAAGTTCAAAATTTGATAAGAGTTATTTTACCAAACTTAATTCCATCATACTAATAGATGTAGCATTTAGTATCAATTTGATGTGCTTGTTAAATTATTCTCAAATTGTGTCGAATGCATATCGATTGACAGTTGAGATTTTAGTTTGTTTGACTTTAAAAGTCAAATAGGGGTGAATACGGAATATAATCATAAGCACCTTTTCACAGTGTTTGCATTGCTGGTCAAAGTTGAGGTTAGAAGCAGTGGCTTTTGTGGTTGACTTTGCTGCTTTTCCGACTTTGACCCAATTTTTTATAAAGCTACTGAAAAACAACAAGATTTATATGAGATTAAGATCTAAAAAGAAATGAGAGAAACAAAATTATGCAAAAAAAAAAAAAATAGATAATTAAAGTTGAAAAAAATTATTTTAGCAAAACCTTGAATTTTCTTCATCATCCATGCTCATGAGAGCACGGATGCCTCCACAACAGCTATGTCCAGTTACCAGTATATTTTCAACCTGCAATTAATTTTCTATTTAAAAATCCATTTATTCACATTGTTTAAAAATGCAAAAACATAAGCATCGATTATAGTCGGTATCATTTTTCAAAGATAATTAAATTTCAGTAAATGTTCTTCAACGGCAAGCACACACACCTTACTCTTTTATTTATTATAAGTAATTAGTGTGCTAAATATGATTACCAAAAATGGTAAGAAAAATAATAATATTTATAGGGGTGTGGAAATGGAAAATGGGCAGGTTAGATAACGGGTCTAAACGGGAATTTCTTGTGAAAGGGTCATGTTGACCAACAAGCACGTTTTGTGCATCCTTTTATTGTTATAAATAACTAACATGTTAAATGTGATTATGAATATATTGCAATAAAGATCTGAATTTCTAATGAAGCAATATATGACATTGTATTCATTGATCAAAATAATGCACTTTGGGCAAATTTCAACCGTTGACCCATTTCATTCTTAGCTAGAATTATCTAATTGTTTGCCCTGATTTAGATACAACAAAATATCAACTTTCTTATAAAATGGGTCCAAATTGCCACCTCAAATTATCAGCAACAATAATTCGGAAATAAATTGAAGAAAGGAAAGGTCTAAACAATATATAAAGGTTTCAAAAAATGGAAGTAAAATATATTAATGAGAAAAAAAAAGTCAAAATAAGACGTCACATAGAGGATTCAGCTCCCTGAACTAGCTTGCCTGTGTTGAAAATTGCAATGCATCCAGATCACTTGCAGTTACAAACTAAAAAAATAATTATACGCGTATCAACATTATTATAATAAAAATTTACTTACTTGAAGATCATTCACAGAAAATTCAAGTGCAGCTTGCGTTTCACAAGGTCCATTCTGCACATGAAATAAAAAAGAACATAAAGATTATGCCAAGTTGCCAACTAACGATAAAAATCAAAACAAAATAAAAAAAATTAGTGAAGTAAAAATCTTATTGTCCATTTAAAAAATACCTCAAAATGTGGAACAAAATTCGCCACATTACGGACGACAAAAGCTTCACCGGGTTGAAATCCAAGAATATAGGAGGGGCAAACTCGTGAATCTGCACACGAAATCACCAGAAACTGTTCTTACAATTGTCAGTAAGCAAAACAGTTAAAATAAACCTAAATAATTAAAACAGAATATTAATTAATTAATAAATATAAAAACACCTTTGGGGCTTGTGCTTGAGCAAGTTCTTGATACAACTCCAAATTTTCCCTGTTGAAAAATAATGTAACATACTTATTTAAAGCAAGTAAGTAAAACATTTAAATGTAAAACTTTTAGATAAAAGATTTTGCCACTTACAAGTATTTGTGCTTTTTAAAATTCAGAAATCTATTCTTCATTTCACTGAATGAATCATTGGATTTGTTTATCAACTTCGGTTTAGTTTCTTTAGTTTCTTGAACAAGACCTACTTTTTCCATTGAGGCTTTCAATCTCAAAGGCAGATTAATCCTGCAAATGTGTGAGGTGGATTACGTTAAAAAAATGTACAATATTTTCTGAAAATTTGAAGAATTAATTAATTATTGCAGATAACATAAAGCAAAATAAGGACATGCTTATCTCTGTGGCTCAATCCTGAAGGTTGCACTGATGTCTGTAATCTAAAAAATATGTCGTTCCTATTAATTAATTATCAAATAATCAATCAGAATTTGTGACATATGAACTAAGTGGTTATTTCAGTTTTATACTCTTCTATAAACAATCAATAATGCAATTTTATGAGATTGTGAAACTTCACAGTCTACACTAAATACGAATCTTATATTGGATATAGAGAAAATTTTGCTGGAATCATTTGAAACCATCATGAACACTTGACACAAGAAGTGAATTAAAAACAAAAACAAAAAACTGATTAAACAATGTGTACTGAAAGTTGTTTACAAGACTTACTTGCAAGAGTTCAGAAATCCCACTTGTGTCTGCTCAATTTCCGAAAATTTCAACTTGGAACCAGAGATCTTTCCCAGAAATTAAAACAAAAACAATAATCAGTCATAAAACCACAAAGACATTTCATCAAACACCTTGTCTGCACAACAAAAGTATAAAGATAGATAACGAGTATGAGAGATTACAGTTGATCTTGAAGCAGACGATCTCGAAAACTCAGGTCTGTAAAGCGGGGAAGATCCAAGAATTGACTGCGTCATTTTCAAAGAAATTAAAGGGTTAGTGTTGATCGATTTCCTGGTTCTAACGAATAATTTTGCTCTGTTTTAAACAAGTTTGATTGAGGTGATGCATGAGTATCTTATATATATATATAGGAAGTGGGTATTGGTGGGCAGATGAAGATTAATTGTTTGATTCCAAGAAATGCGGAGAAATCAATGTTACCAAAAATAGGAAATGCTGTCTGTCTGATCAGCGCAACTAATCAGTACAACTGGAACCATTAGGCTTTCAACAAGTGTGATAGGTTACATTAATACCATATTTAAAGTGTTTAAACCTAATTAATTTTATTTTTTGACGTCAAATTGTTCACGATTGGTCAAATTGTTTTGACATACCGACCCTTTAGAGCCATTTAGATAAAGCATATACATAATTAGTTCATGTGCATATTAAAATGGTTATAATTGACACAATTGGACATAGACTAAAGTGCAATTATATTCTTTACTTATTTATCATATTTGTCGATGTCTGCTTATATATCATACTTCTTGTGTTTTGTAAGTAAACTTTTTCATCATTTTGGTTTTCAATTTCATAATTTGTGTTATTTTGGTCTTGGTTTGTTATTTGGTATTATTTTTGTCTCTAATTTATAATATGGTACTATTTTTGTCCTTGGTTATATCTTATATTTGTCACATCTAGTTTGACCGAAACACGAAATTGAAATCAAATTACAAAACCTGAGATCGAAGTATCAACAAAATTTACTTAAAAAATAAAGTGACAAATATAAAATATAAACAAAAATCAAAATGATACTTTACTTGTAGATATATAATGTTAAATCGTTTTGATTTATATTGGACTTAAAATGACTGATTTTAAATTAAGTAAACAAATAAAACACTCTCTCTGTCTTCCATGCTCCTATACGCCCTCTACTTTGACAAACACCGACGAAACACACCCGTCATTTTTCTCTCCGCTCATCTCACAATCCCTCATTGATGACGTTCATGCTCACAAACACGCCCCTCTCCCATCACATCGGCTGCTAGGATCGTCACGTCCTCCTCGGAGCTCACAAACCCCGGTCACAAAGTAACGGTTCGGTTGGAGTCGTTCTTATTAAACATTATCCCAAAATACCAAATCTTAATTGAAAAGAATAATAATATGGTTTATCTATGTAGAAACCATGTTTGGGTGTCTAACTATCATGGACCCACACAAGTCACAATAAGTTTTGGCCTTTAGAGAGGGAAAAACATGACTCACGTCTCTTTTCTCTCTCTCTCCTTGTTCTATCCATTAAAAGATGGGTGGTTGAATATATATTTGACTTTGAGTTTCTTCTCGCCGGATCATGTGTTTGTTTCCGACGGCGTTTCCAATCACCGGCGTCGGCTCTGGTTGTCCGATGAACAAGACAGTAATGAGACTAATTTCAAATGGGTGTTCAAATTTACAAAATTGGGTATCTTCTTTTAAAAATGGAAGCAATGATGAAGAAAATACATATCCACAGGTCAAATTTCTTTATTTTCCGATCAGTTTTTCCGGCGATCGAGGGTAACATATCAGTCGATATCTAGTTGTGTTCAGTTTATTCCAAAACATAATATAACATTTAAACTGTTCAGTAATTCTATAAAATATATTTAAGTAGAAAGAGTGAAAGACCAATATACTTACAACTGTAACTGATCGGAGAAATGGTTGTTTGGGCAAAAGAAGTACAGATCGTAACACCACCTTCATCTGTTCATCAGGAGTACAACTCTCAAAGCACGATGTATAACTACTCTTCTCCACAAATGTTGGAACTCTTGGTGAAGCTAATTTCTTCCTCTATATAGTTTATTTTTTTCTAAAACAGGGTCCTTATCTGGTTACTTTATATTTTTAAATTTAATTTAGTCCCTCCTATTTTTGCCATAAATTACAAAATTTTATATTGTGGTAATAGACTAGTGGTAGCTGTAAATAATAACTATGTTTTAACACAATCTTAATTTTTTTGAAACATATATCTTTTCACGTACCACGTATATTGTCTGCATCAGGTTCACCAGGTAGCGATGAAACAGAGATCTCATGTAACCTGACTTAAACAATTTTGTTTCGGTTAAGACTTGGAAAGAAATATGAAATGATACCATCAGACTATAATATAAGCCCTTCGATTAATATAAAGTACCTAGAGGTGGCGGGATAATTTTATGTAGTAAGTAAATTGTATAAGATTAAGACGTCGTCGCAGAGTATAATGGCCTAATTAAACCAAAAGATATAATTGACTTAATTGAAATAAAGTTAAAAGTTGATAGCATATCCACATCATCTTACCTTCGTATAATAAGACACAACTACTTATATAAAAGTGGTGAATAAAATACAAAATAATTCTAGTAATTCTAGCCTAAATGTATAGGAAGCAATTTGACTCTACTCAAATCAAATTACTTAAAAGATATGAACAAATCAAAAGTTACTAATGATCGGGAGGGGTAAACTGAAGAATCCATACAATTATGTTTAACTTTTTTCGTTAAATATTATTTTTCATTGATTTTTGAAGTTAAAATAACTTTCATGCAATTTATCATTTAAATGATAGTTTATTATTTTTTTAACAAAAAAAAATTAGACTCGTTAACATGTCTCTTCAGTTTTCACTAAAAGTTAAAATTCCTTAAATACAAGTAAAAAAATTATATTACTATACGTCCTATTAAAAAAATGATTCTCCGGAAAAGGTGTAATAATCTTTACAATGCCGTGCCCGGGTCTTAAAATGGGTATTAATCACATATTAGCTTGGTGTGGTTAAATCATTTTACACACTTCTATTGTGTGAGCCATAAACTATGGGCAATGTATATAAATTGAAACATAACCTTCTCAGGGTGGAGGGCGTACCCATCGGGTACCCTCATCGGCTAGTGAACTCGAGCGGTAACACCACCGTCACTATAGCGGGTAGGGACGGGTACGAGGGTGGTCGGGTAGTTTTTGCTGACTCGGTTTGATGATTCTAACTTCCAATTTCGACCGTTACCCTATTTTTGACCGTTAGAATTAAAAAAAAAAAACTATTAAATTATTAAATTTTAAGAACACCCTATAAATAAACCCCATAAATTCACATATCTTTTATATTTTTCTTTCAACCTCATATAAAAAAAACTTATATTTTTCCTTCACCCACACCTAAAAAATGGATCACCCTAACATTTATATCCCACACAACTCACCTTCCGAAAAGTTCGAGTTTAGATGTATTTTTTCATATTTTTTTTAATTTTATTTTTATATTTTTATTTTTTCGTATTTTTAATGTAACTTTTTTGTTCAATTAATTAAAAAAAATAGTATTATTAATGTTTTTTTATTCTTTTTAAAAAACATAAAAGAAAAGTGGGAGGGTAGTTGGTAGGGTACCATTGCCACTAAGACCAAACGGTGTCATCTCGGACTTCCC
>WOUH02000006.1:6667317-6699453 GCA_009936405.2 Stevia rebaudiana
GGACATTTGAAGATATTCGTCCCACGCATCGCTGCAAGTGCCGTATGCCAACTGTCGCAAAGCGGCTGTACATTTTTGAAAACAAGAAAAACCGAGTTTTCCTCTTCCGTCGTATCTCTGCTGGAAAAACTCGTATTTTTGTTCCAAGTCTACAGCTATTCTCGTGAAAAGATTCTGACTCATCCTAAAACGACGTTTAAAAAGATCTTCTCCGTATGTTGGATTTGGGGCAAAATAATCAGCAATGAGTCGGTCGTGAGCACCACTACGATCACGATTTAAAGGTGCCCTTCTACGTGCAATCGGTCTCTCGACTTGCTGATTGTAGTAAATGGCGCCTTGAACAACAGCTTGCACGAAAATCTCGTCTTCCTCACTTGATGATGGCATGATGATGTTTTTTATAAAAATTTTTAGAGAGAAAGAAATGGGATTTGAATGGAAGAGAAATGATATTTGAATGAAAGAGATAAAGAGAGAAAGAAAGAAATGAGTGTATATATATATATAGTTTTTTAGAAAGAAATTTTTTTTTTTAATGGTTAACGGTCACAAGGACCAAAAAACGAGAAAACCCAACGTTAATATCTTTGAACCACGCCGTCACCCAGACAACGCAACCACCAATAACGCTCCTATAACGCCCCGCGGGGTGGTGTTTCGCCGTTATGGGCGGCGTCGCCGTCATCGACCACGCCCACACCGGATAGTCTCAGAAATATATTTTAGTCAAACCCATAACTACATAAATTATAAATAAAGATATTCATCATCTCCAGGAGTATACACCATTGCTTATACTTCTAAATTAGACCACACACTTTGAGATTGAACACATGACATTTTTTTTATGGAAAATTACCAAAATATCATGTTTGACCAACTTTTAATCAAACTAGACATGAAACTGGAGGCTAATTCTGATGGCTAAATTTTGGTCAACAACCACTAAAAATATATCACATACCAATACGCTGGCTAATTTAACCGGTGCTTTTTTCTGAAAAGAACCAAATGAAACATGCTTTTTCCCTAGCCAATCGTTTGCTGACACGTGGCACCCCAATATCTCAGGCTAAATTTTTAAAAGCACTAGCTATTAGCCATTAGATTTAGCTGTTAGTTTTTTAGCCTGCGCTATTTAAAATTTAGCCCACGCTTTATTTTTTTAGCCTTTTTTTCCCACATTTAATGAGAAAAAAAAGGATATTAAATGTGAAAAAAAAGAAAGACTACAAAAATAAAGCGTGGGCTTAATTTTAAATACCGCTAGCTAAAAAACTAACGGCTAAATCTAATGGCTAATAGCCAGTATTTTTAAAAATTTAGCCTGAGACATGGAGTACCACGTGTCAGCAAACGACTGGCTAGGGAAAAAGCATGTTTCATTTGGGGGGACAAAAAAGCAATGGACACGTGTCAGAAATTTGGTGGTTCTTTTCAGAAAAAAACGCCGGCTAAATTAGCCAGCACATTGGTATGTGTTACATTTTTAGTGGTTGTTGAGCAAAATTTAGCCATCAGATTTAGCCTCCAGTTTCATGTCTAGTTTGGTAAAAAGTTGGTCAAACATTATCATTTTGGTAATTTTCCCTTCTTTTTAAGAGGCATAATCCTATACAAGTGAGTTAGTCCCACATTGGCGATTTAGTTTAGATAAAACATTTACAAAAACCAAATGTTCTATTCCTCCATCGTATCACTTTTACGTACCAATGATTCATTGCTCAAGTGGTTAAGAGGATGTGTTGATTAAGGCTTTCCTTTTGGAAGGTCTCAGGTTCTACTTTTGCTCAGAGCAATTAGGTATTCATGTGATGGAGACAAAGTGAACTTTGAATAGAGGTCGCAAGTTCAAACTTGAGAATGAGAGAGAGTTTACGTATTTCATTTTGTTCCCGCTTGAGTTGGGTCATGGATCTTTGTCACCGATCAAATTATTCATATATGTGTTATTCAGTTTTGAAACATACACTTTTTTTTATCCATTTAGCATCATGGGCAAATAAAGAAAAAATCAAACAATGTTCCAATATTTACGGAATAACCTTAATCAGAGTTCGTTTGATCTAGTTTTCACGAGTTATGACAAAAATAAAAGTTATCATTTGAAATATCTCATTTTGGCCCATAGTTTTCTCTTTCGTTAACAGACAAAGTGACCGACAAGTAATTTTAGTGTTGTCTAGAGTATTTTTTATCAACTGTATTTCTTTGATATGGATTCCCATAACTATACAACCGTTTATCGCATTAGAGCCACTTTATCCCTCCTTTCCTACCAAATATCCACTATCTTTTTAACAAAATTGTCAACTTGGTCAGATCTCACTAGCACCGAAGGTATTAAACTTGTTTTGATTTTAAGTAGATAAAGTTGAGCTCTTATTATTCGAGTTTGAATGTTTAGATAAAGTACGTATATTTCCTGATTGAGTATGACTGTGACAGGTTAGAGAATCTATAAATTTGGAGTCTTTGTTTGGTTTATTTGTAAGAGTAAAATGTCAAGGTTTTAATACAAGACACTATCGCTCGATTGTTGAGATCATATTATATGTTCGTGTTCTTGGGACTAACTCCCAACAATTACTACTAGAGCGAGACCCAACCGAAGGCTGGTTTGAGAGTGAGCGTCAAGAAAGAGCAGTAACCCTTTAGCTGCAAGGCTGAAGTAGAGAAGGATAATGAATCAGGTAAGTTTTTTTTTACTCCAAGTAAGATATGTAAAGAATGGTAAATGAATGTCTAGTAGGTTAAAAAGGTAAACAAGATCATTTATTGAAAAGAAGCTGTCAATTTTGTTTCTTGGAAGAATGTGAAAGACATTAAAAAAAAAGGGTACTGAAGAACAAGTTTCTTGAAGAAAGCATGATTCAATTTTAAACTCATATGAATGAAATAACGTGAGAAAAAAGTGTTAGAATAATAATAGAGTGTGACAATGGTTGAAACTAACTTTCTCCTTTTTTATTAAAAATGAACGCATTGCAACAAACGTGGGTCTTAATGAGAAGCCCAAAATAGTTTGTAATGGGTTATTGTATGTTTCTACTTGGGTCTTGCTTTCTTACATTTAAAGCAAAGGGAGAAACTTTTAGATTTTATAGGCCCGAATATAAATATTTGAACCAACACAACATTAATATTGTATATTGAAGTGTGGGCCTTACATACTAGCCCAGTGGTCTAATCGCTATTAAAAAAGGTTTAGCTAGATTTGAATGATTGTAATGCACTTGAATGATTTGAGAAAAGTGACTTTAGCACGTCAAACTGCTATAACGATCGAACCCAAACTAATGCCACTTGGCAGGTAGTCATCGTGCAAGCGTCTTGTAATGTCTAAGAATTCTTAAGGACAAGTGATTTCTCCCGTTTAGGATTGTGGATCACTAATGTTGTCCTTCCATGGACTCATCAGGGAAGTTACACTAACTTTCAACGTGTGAGGTGAAAGAAGTGCGAGCTCTTCTTGCACGCGCTTTTAGTTGATCGATGAGGCACTCTTAAAGTATTTGCAAGAGACTACAACGCACACGTTTTCCAACAAGTATGAACTTTAAACATTCTATTAATAATAAGTCGCTACCTACGCTATAGTATTCATGCTCCCTTAACTGCAGTGATATCGTCTTACAAAAATTAGTATGCTCCCTTAACTGCAATGATACCCCGTCTTATAAAAATGATTATTAAAAAGGAATATTACAAATGTATTATCTTTTTATATATCTATAGAGAATAAGAGAAGTGTCAATACATAATTTATATCACTGTTATAGTCATGAATGAAACCACATATAGATATGTTACCAACCGTACTCGCTTCTAACCTTTGCAACAAATTCAAATTTCTAATAATATGTTCTTATATATTTCACATAAAAAAATATATATATTCTATATTTGCTCGCTTCTAACTTAAGGCGATTTTTGACCCGCTTAAACCCTAGTTCGGTTCGTAGAGCGAGAAACCCTAAATATTTCGCCTCTGATTACCATCCTCATATACCAACAAGATCCATACTCAATTCAATGTCAATGGAGAAGATAGAAAAAGCCTCCAAAGAGGTGAATTTTTGCACTTTCAAGCCATTAATCCCTGTTTATTCATCCGTTCTTTCACACGCTGGAAATTCTCTGTATTTGCTGCCTAGTTGCTGCTTCAGTTGTGAATTCTTATGAAATTGTTCGAAAATTTATCCAGTGCATTCGATTTCTACATCATCAATCGACTAATTTGTTCAATTTGGGTTCAAATTTGGTGTTAGGTTCTGGCTGACATCGTGAAGACGGCACAAAAACGAGGAATGGAAGGTAGTAATGGAGGTTGGAAGGAGTTCTTGTGTGTTCATGACACGAGACTTGGGAAAAGTATGTGTGATCCAGCAAAGAGGTCACCTGATGATTTAATTGCTTTTTTGAAGACGTTTAGCAATGCTGATGATTTGAAGGTAAGTGACATTCATGGTGGAATATTGTTTATGTTTATGTTCTGTTTGATCCACATGCTTATCGATGATAATGATATTTTGTTTCAGTTTTTTGAAAAAGTGATTGAGAAACATGAGAGTGTGGAGCATATTGAGAAAACAACAGATAAAATGTCTCCTGAACAGGTGTTTTTTTTTAATTATTTGTTTTGTTTATTCGCGTTGTTTTTTGGTTAATATCCTGTGTTCTCTATGATTGTTAAATGGGTTGTGTTTGCTGGTTAACAAGTACTTAAACAAAGCCTTGATTTCGTGTTAATTGTGTTAGAAGTAAAAATCTTATTTATTGTTGCAAATGTAGGAACTGGTTCACAAGACTATTGGTCATCCACACTATGCTGCAGATTATACATTTCCATCACATGAAGAGGTTTATATACTTTAATTACTTATTATAAATGCATTCAAATAAAAATAATGTTTTAACCGTGGTGTAGGGTTGGCTGGTTACAAAGAGTAGAAAAAAGTTAAAAGCAACAAGAAGCTACGCGATGTTTGCAGTCGATTGTGAGATGGTACTTTGTGAAGATGGCACCGATGCCTTGGTTAAAGTTTGCGTCGTGGACCGTAATTTAAATGTACTATTATCACACGTTTATGTATTTAAAAAAATAATTATTTGGTTTTAATGTTTTACCTTAGAAGTTGACCTTTTGTAGGTCAAACTTGATGAGCTTGTGAAACCTGATAAAGCGATTGTTGATTATAGAACCCATATAACCGGGATTACTGCTAAAGACTTGGAACAAGTTACTTGCTCAATACAAGATATACAGGTGAAAATATTTTATTATTATTACTATTATTACTATTATTATTATATTTTAATTAGACACATATTACTCAATAGGAATCTATGAAGAAGTTGCTATCAAAAGAAACCATATTGGTTGGTCACAGTCTGTATAATGATTTAAAAGGTAAGTTAGTTTCATTTTTGAAGCTCCATATAGTTGAATGACTCAATTTAGGCTATTTTAACTTATCAATTAACTTTTTATTTTTATTTTTTGCAGTACTGAAAATTGACCACTCAAGAATAATTGATACAGCTCTTATCTTCAAGTATTGGAGCGGTCCCAATTTCCGGAGACCATCTTTAACCGATTTGTGCAGGGCAAGTCTCAAATCACTAAACTTGTTGGTTGTTCACTGTTACTAGCAATTTTTACCCGGTCAACTCAACGCTAACTTTGCAGAATAGTAACCAAGTGTTTCAATTGTTTCAATTAAGTATTTAAGTCACTCACTCATTCGGCTTTCATGTTTTATTTAATTTATAGGTTCTAACATTTTTTTTCTTTTTTTGATGCTAATATAGAGTAATTACATGGACTCTAGGTTTTTTTTTTCTATTTTTTAATATATTTACATACATATTATTCTGTGACATTTTCCCTTAAATATTATCTTTTTCAACTCAAACAGGTAAAATAAAAAATAAAAAAGTGTAGCTAAAAGTTAAATAAATAAATCGGCTTGAAAGTTGGCCATTGTGTATTTTATTTGCATATAACCTCCTATTTTTGCAATCATCTATGACACTTAATATTAACAAAGGATAAAAAAAATTTATTATAATTTTTTTACTTGTCATTTGGCAGACAGTTTTAAAGTATGAACTTCGGAAAGAAGGGGACCCGCATGATTGTATGGAAGATGCACGAGCAGCCATGAAACTTGTTCTTGCCAAAATTGAAGGCGGCGGCGTTAACAACGATACACCTGTGAATGAAAACGGCGTGAGATATATATATATTTTTTTATAAATCTTTTTTGTCTTGTTTGGCTAAATAAATCTCTCTGATTAGTTATCTATACCCAAGGAGATGAAGCTACTTTGTCACCGCATACCAATCAATCTCCCTGAAAAATCCTTACTTGAAGTCATTCCTGGTGAATTCACAATTGAATTAAAGGTTAATTAATTTACAGTTTCTTATCCTTTTCATGGTAATTAACAAAATCTTTTTATGATATGAATTATGATTTACTTGCTTGCAGCCAAGTAAGAAAGCTGGAGGATACAAATATTCAGCTTTTGCAATTTTTAAGAGTAAACAAGAGGCTGATGATGCTTTCGAGAAGCTTGTTGGTGACCAAGATAAAGTATATGTTATTATAACTTGCCACGTCAGCAAAGTAATTATTAATATTATTTTTTTAAATTTCTGATGATTTGCTTACTTTTGTAAACAGGATTCATCTGGGTTTACGCAGAAGTTTGTTAATTATAAACTGGATTCAGGTATGGTTGGTAATATGTATGTTCGGAAGATGGTTCGAGATGGTGAAGAAGACAATTATAATAATAATAATGTCTCATATAAGAGGCCATCAGAAGGTGAGATTCCAACTGAGCACAAGAAGGTAAAGATAACGGAGACAGAAGAAACCGTTGACGGTTATTTGAAAGAGATTGAGACTTTGAAGAAACAGTTGGGTGAACGCGATCAAGAAATATCCATGTTACACAAGATTATTGTTTCCCAGGCGAGAAAACAATCCGGACTTTGAAGTCATTTTGTTGTTGGTCTTTGCGCAATGCGGCACCCACCATTGTCTTGTTTGAGAGTTCTAGATTGTGATAAAGAAAATGTATGTGGTCCATTTTTGAATTATGTATTTCGAACATCCTTTGTAATATGTTTTTTAAAACTAGTTTATCATCATTCTTCCATTTTCGGAAAAAAAAGGCACTTTACTAAGAAAGTGAAAGGATAAGTGCAATTTTAGCTGCATTGTGTTTTTTATCGGTTTTTCCTAACGTGTTTTGGCCATGTAGAGGTGGAACAGTTTTCGGTAATTTTGGTTCTGGTTTTGGTTATGATTTATATGAGAGACTGGAACCGCTTCGGTAATTCTGGTTCTGGTTTCGGTTATGATTTCTATGAGAGACTGGAACCGCTCGTACTCGCTGATTCGGTTAGGGGGTTCTGAATGAGCACCTAATTGGTTTCTCACGGTTAAAAGAAAAGGCAAAAGTCAACATCTATAGTGTTTAAAAAAACATTTAGTTAGTGATTAAAGGTAAGTTTTTGTAATACAATTAACACGAGAAAAGTCATTCACTTTCATCATCTTCATCATCTCCAAAGGAGAAGACAGAAGCATCAGCAGCAATCGT
This sequence comes from Stevia rebaudiana, assembly GCA_009936405.2. Classification (NCBI taxonomy): domain Eukaryota; kingdom Viridiplantae; phylum Streptophyta; class Magnoliopsida; order Asterales; family Asteraceae; genus Stevia; species Stevia rebaudiana. The sequence goes on from WOUH02000006.1 coordinate 6,674,941, forward strand.
CTTGATATCACCAGAATTCAAATTCAGAATCGAACTTTCAACCAGCTTCTCATTTGACGTCGACTGGTTTAAGGAAAGTTGTTGGATGTTCTTTAAATCTGTTACTTCACCTTCTATTTTCCCAGATGTTGAGATTGTTTCTGCAGACGTGTTTTTGTTTTTGTTTTTGTTTTCATCTTCATCACTGTCTGAGAAAACATCATCGTCTTTGTTTTTGGTTGAGTTGATGGAACCTTTGTATGATGGTGAAGAATCATTGGAACTTATGTTAGGTTTTTCATTAGCTTTATACTTTTCACTATCATAATCAATCATCACTATCTCAACTTTGAATCCGGGAACTGGTAGTTTTCTCTGCAGTTGGTTAAACATTAAAAATAATAATAATAATAATAATAATAATAATAAAATAAAAAATAAAATAGGGTTATGAGTTACAAACATACCTTGTCAAAATCATCAAAATCAGAACCATTCAACGTTACTCTGTTATCTATCATTGTTGTATTTAGCCAACTGAAGACAAAAGATTAATTATTAGAAAATTAACGAAGATCATTAAGAATTAATCTTTTTTACCGACCAGTAAAAATCTCCTTGGCGATCATGAAACTGGATCTTGAAGTCACCCGTTAGCTCTGTTAACCCGCGCTCTCCAGGTAGTGCAAAAACCACAATCCCTTTTTTCGGTGCGCGAATCCAAAAATCTTCAGGCTGCAAAATCAATGGCGTTTCTTAGTGGGCCCCAATGACTGGTTCTTGTTTGGGTACAATAAAAAAAATTTAAAATTACCATAAGATTCTTTGTTTTTGGATGCTTTCTTGTTGTAAATAGAATCCCTGTAATTAACTTTATATATCAAATACGATATAAATAAAAGCATTTTTTAGCTTAATTTATAATTAAAAAAGGGGAAATAATAAACATCATAGAGACCATTATGATCAGATATGGTAACTGATGGTCTGACCCAATAAGGACACTCATGAAGTCGGAATCCCCTCAGCATGCACCTGAAATAATAGCTTCAGTACCTATTAAATCGATGGGTTGATAAATTCGACCCGGCAAATATGGTAAACGGGTTGAAAGTCGCATGAAGTCATATTTTAGTGCATACTCTCCCTGAAATCAACTTATTCAGAGTATTAACTTATAATATTGTATTTATTATCCTTGTTAGTGATTTTAGGTTTTAACTGTTTATAACTTTTTGTTTAAAAAAAAGAAAAAAAAAAAAGTGAATGTGGGTCAACCCAACTAAACTGGTGTCTTTCACCTGAATGACCAGTTTGAGTTTCTTGCAACCAATATTATAATTATTTGCAATAGAGGAACATGAAATTTACCTCCGACCAGTTGGACTTTCACCATTGAAATCTGCCAAAATGCGCTCAAAGTATTTTACATACCGCTATAAAATGAAATAATGTTAGGTAAGTTTCTCATGATATTAAAACTTTAGAGTTAATCACACAGTATTTTATTTTGAAGCACGCTTTTTTAAACCAAGGGTCCTTGTGATTTGTGCAAAGTAACAAGTTTGGGGTTTATGGTTTCAATTTTGTGAGGTGCTTCGGTTTTTCCGTTTTAAAAAAGGGTGAAATGACCTAAACACCCTTTGACTTTTTTGAACAATCAAAGTCAAAGGGTACCTTGGTCATGTCACACTAATTTAACATAAAAAGTTACCTTAATACTCAAACTCGTTACAAAAAGGAAACACAAGACACAAACATGTTACTTTTTGGTTTCAATTTTGTCACGTGCTTCGGTTTTTCCGTTTTAAAACAGGGTGAAATGACCTAAACACCCATTGACTTTTTTGAACAATCAAAGTCAAAGGGTACCTTGGTCATGTCACACTAATTTAACAGAATAGTTACCTTAATACTCAAACTCGTTACAAAAATGAAACCACAAGACACAAACTTGTTACTTTTGAACCTCAGTACCCAAACCTGTTACTTTACCCAAACCAGAGGGACCAATTGTGTAATTAACTCAAAAGATTACGCGAAAAAGATTTGTGTTGCATTAAATAACTGACAATCTGGCTTGGAAGTATCAACCCTTGCCCATCTACACATCTTTTTTGGTTGTAGTAATCAATACACTCATCTGTTGTCGGGAAAAACTGCAAAATTAAATGAGAATAATAAATGACGACATAAAATTAAAAATATTTGGAAATGATATAAAAAAACTTACTTTTAAAAATAAAAGAAGGCTACATATCATTAAACCAGTCCTTGCTTTACCAGCTTTACAATGAACAACCACCACATTAAGAATATCATCCTTTAACCATGCATACGCACTTTGACAGAATGATGGTATTAGGTTAATAGGTGGACAATCATGATCATTAAACGGGAAACACGCAACCTGCAGTTATATAAAGATGGAAAAACCTGCAAGATCAGTTTTCTGTAGTTAAATATTTTGTTTTAATTCTTCAACTTAAAATGCATCCCCTATATGCAAGAATTTAATTATTTTTTTTAATTGTATTTGGACTAAAAAAAATCATTTTTGGGTATTGTGTGATGACCATTTATTAAAAGTAGCATACCTTTCCTGCAAAGAGTGAAGCATCATACAGTCTTTCTGAACACAGATTATACACTTTGTATTTATCCTGAAAAATGAAATTAGATCTCAAGTTTTCAACAACTAAACAAAGTTCTTAATCATTTTAAAAACAGTGATTTTTACTCTTTAGTGTCATCTGAATGATTATTACGCAACAAAAATACTCAAACTATTGACATTCAAATGAAAAGGTTTACCTTATGATGAGTTTCAAAAAACTTGATCACCTCTTCCATATGGTTCCGGTAAAACCCCTGATTGTAGCATCAAGACATTAATTAAAGAGACGATATATTTTAATTGTCTAAATTTGTTGAGTTTAGCGATTGATTACCTCAAAATATCCAAAAATCCCGGAGCTCATATCACCAGCTGGAAATCCCATAGCAATAATATTGTCAGTGATATAAGTCAAATCCAAGTCAAACCCTCCCTCCTGTAATCAGCATCTAAATTGATCAATAACATCTTTCATAAAAAAGGTATCTCATTCACTTAAAGGTAGTGAGGATCTTTATTAAATTAAAACGAATACAATTGATCTTATAAACGAATACATATATATTTAATCATAAATAATTTTACGCAACCTGATATCGTCGTTTATTTTGGGAGACCATATGACGTGCCCTAATTTGCACTGCTTTCACAGCACCCAAAGATGTATCAACTAACCCTTTTCCTACTGACTGAAGAACAGTTGATGGAGAACTAGAATTTACATTTGGTTCAGAGGATTTTGGAGTCAAATGTAAACCAAATCCACTCGCAAGTCTTGCAATGCCCCAATTTCCAGATTGTAAACTGTTTTGTTTTGGCATTGTAGGTTTAGGAAGATCTGGTACTTCATCAGAAGATGATACTGTAGGTGTAGATTCCATAACAGAGGATTCATATTTATTTTGGTCAGAGATTGTGGATGCAGAGGTTTTAGTATCACCAATGTCAGTTTGAGATTGAGATGATGAATCGGATTCTGAAGCCATTCTGCACATGAAAAATGTTCACAAATCACACATTGTTTTATTTAGAACAAATTAGCATTGATAGCTGCTTCCTGATTTCTATAACAATCCATTACTAGCTTGTACCAGATATCTAGAAACACAACATGAATTAGCAGCATTCAATAAGTCAGAAAAACTCATTTTCATACTTAAGTAAGCAACTATTATGCATATCGCAATATACATTCACCAATTACAATAAGTGAATCGGCTAGATGACTGCATTAATTAACGAACTAGTAAACTGTGATATGAATATAGTGCATTGATCTGTGTTTTCCGTTTGCATAAACTCAAAACCAGCAAAATTACACAACAAAAACGACATATCTCACGGATTTCTACCGAAAAACGAACATTACAAATGAATGTAAAAACGAACATTGCAAATGAATGTGGTAGATCAGGGATCAGATCACTCACATAGATCGAATAAATATCCTCGGTGTAGTTCCGTTTATCTGATTTGTAGATCAACTCGGTAAAAAAACGCCGGAGAATAGGATCAATGATACGAAAAGCTGGCGACAGAATTCGTAAAACGGTGGTCTCTGGCACGATGGCAATTAATAGCGGTGATGGATCATAGAAACCGGTTTTCGGATATCAATCTTGCTATATGAAATTCCGCTTTTACAGGTCGACCTGTGACTTTGAGTAAACTGTATATTAAAGTGCTATCTGAACCATAAAACGCAATATTAAAAGAAATGTCTAAACAATTAAAACATCTGATCCATTAAGAATATGTTAAGAGAGGGAAACAAACAATCCCTATGTCTATCTATATAATTTGAAGAGTACCAAATTGTTTTTTAACATTAAATTTCAATAGATTTAAGGGCTAAAATAGTCTAAGATTTTGGGCGGTTACCACCAATTTCTACTAATTGTTCCCGTCAATTAGGGGTGTTCAAAAAACAAAAAACCGTTTAAAACCGATAACTGAAGAGTATCTGTAATCGAAAAAAATCAAATCGAATTCTAAATTCGATTTTCGGTTCGGTTCCTAACCAAAACCGAATTTGGAGTTCGGTTATCGGTTCTAGTTTTTTTAACAAATCAGTTTGGTCGGTTATTCCGAGTTCAACCAAATTTATATGAAGTTTATTTTTTTTATTAATATATACTATATTGTAATAATACATGTGAAATTGATAAAGAAATACTTTCATATGATTTAACGTTAAGGGGCTGTTTGGTAACTTTTAAATGGGTAAGTGCTGAACCATTAAAAGGTCTGAATCATTAAGTGCTGAACCATTAAGAGGTCTGAACCATTAAGAGGCCTTAACCATTCAGACTCAGTATAATGTTTAACCATTCAGAGACAAATGTTTTAATCATTCAGACATATGCTCACAAAACAAACAGTCCGAATTATTAAGTGTTCAACCAGTAAGAGCTCTGAACCATTAAGAGGTTGTTAAGAGGTAAACAAACAGTCCCTAAGAAAAAACACGGTGTATCGCTCCTTTGATCGTCGCCATTCTCCTAAATTCACTCCTTTAATCATCATCATTCTTCTAAATCCACTTTCTTAACCGTCATCATTCTCCTAAAGCCACTCATTTAACTGCTACCATTCTATCTACTCCTTTAACCACCATCATTCTCCTAAATTTACTCCTTTAACCGCCACCATCTACAACTGTTTTTAAAACCCTCCATCTACTTCTAATCCATAAAACTAAACCCTCTTCATTTGTCATTCCGTCATCCCTTCATAATCCGTCACTGGCGTCAGCGTTAATGTGGAGCTTCTCTTCGTTCCTTAATGCGAAGTAATTTAAGAGTAGAAGGAAGATATCTGGCCATTATAAAATGTACTAAGAAAATATGATTGGATACGTGTGCAAATTCAAAACTAAAATTTTTCTAAATTTAAAACATTTTTTAAAGTTAACTTTATTAATGAGAGTGATGGGCTTGGTTCATAAGAGAACCACTTTTAATTTGAGAACCAAAAAACCATACTTAAGTTAAATTCAAATATTTCTCATTTCTTCATACGTTGTTATTTTTTGAAACGGTTTGCACCATTAGATCACAAATTTTACCATCTTTCAAACGAGTATAATAAAGCCATGTCAAAAAAATAAAAAAATTTACATAGTAAGTTGTAGTACACTGCATATATTTAATTTGCATGTTACCAAATTAAATAAGAGAAAAATGAGTTAGAATAAGAGGTTTTACGAAAAGGAAAAGTCATTTAATTTTTTATTATAATGGTACCATAATCTTTTAATCGTCTGATAAAAAAATCCTTATTACCAAACCGTTAATTGTCATTACTTATCTCTTATAAAATACAAAGGTTGAATAGTAAAAGGATCTTGCCTCTGATACTTGATTCAATAGGTACCCAGTAGATCCGACTAACACCTGGTAAATGAGAGACAGAAATCGGGAAAGGAGAGGGAGTACGAGAGACCCTTTGACGAATCTCTGCTTGAAAGATTTTCGAGATCATTGTGGTTTAAGAGCTATTCACTTGGCAACCATAAAAGGCCACAAAACTGAAAGATGTGATGGTGTTGATGGTTAAGTTTGGTTGAGGGCCTATGGCGAGATGAAGTTTTGGAAACAAATGGTATGAAGTTATAACTCAAATCAACTTATTTGTTTATGTTAATTATTATGGTCAAATTTTAAATGTTTATATATATATATGTATAAGTTGATACAACCCCAATTTCTTGAAGTTTGGTTTATGTTATGCATTCAAGGTCTTGTCCCCTAGAACAAGTAAGAAAGCAATACAATATTTATTTATAGAAAAACAATAATCATTAGTTTGGTTTAAATCGAGAACGTTTGAATATTTTTCAAATGACTGAGATAAAATTCAATATGCTACACCTTCTAGATTCATTCTTGTCTTTAACTAATTGAGATAAAATTCTATATATGCTACAATCCATTTTTTTAAGTATAAGATTTACAATTACATATATAAACATTACAAACCCAACATCTTATGGCAGAGTTATATGTATGACAAACAAATTTCTATTGGTTGTAAAATTCGACTCACATTTCATATAAATAAATATTAAAAAAAAACACTTTATTTTTTTTTTGAGCATGGAGATATATCACTATACCCATTGTATAAACTTAGACTAGATGATACACGAAACTAAATTAAATTTTTTTTGTTTAGCTTCCGGTTTGAGGACGCCAAAAACCTTTCTTACCAACGAGGAATCGTTGATGACGTATGGTGGTTGACCAATGTAGTGACCGCAAAATAAGTTCAATGTTTTTTAACATTTCTATGGTATCTTCAACTATAATAACTCCACCTGGTCTTAACACACGGTCCATTTCAACTGCAACATCCAACATGTCACACCTGCAAAATACCAGACCAGATACATATTTATTTCTTTTTAGAACAAGTAAGATCAAGACGAAAAACAAAATCTAAAATAAGTAGAACTGTAGAAGTAAAACTATAACGAAGATTAGGATGTTTAAAGAGATATAATGGTGGTTATTAAAATATCATACCTTTGGGTTATGTTGCCAAAAAGGAAGCTGGAATGTAGAAGATCATAAGTTCTAGGATAAGTGTTAAGTGATTCACACCAATCATGGTATATACCAATCAATCCTCTGTCAAATATTACAGGCAACGTATCGGATCCGTTAACAGGAACAACATTCATCACCCAAAGGGGTAGATCGGTCAAAGCAGCAGCAAACCTGATTAAAAAATAATAATAAAACAGTTGTTTTAACATCATAATTATAGAACCTAATTGTGGCATTTTCAACCTAATGGGTCAAATTGTAGAAAGTCACATATCTGGAGTGGAATGACCAAAATAACCTTTTTCAATAGTCCAAGTCAAATTGTATTTTGGTTATTTCACTTTAATTAAACCTTTAATACCCAAACTCGTTACAAACTTGAAAGCAAACCCAAACATGTTACTTTAGCAGACAACATGGACAATTTTCAATATCAAACTCTTAAGAAAATGAACAAAAAGTGTTTGCCAGATCAACCAAAACCCAATCGTTTCAACTCAGGAAAATTAAGCATTTTAACCCAAACCCATTATGACATGTTAATTAAGAACGGTAAATAAAAAATAAAAAAAACTAACCCGCCATAACCAGCATTCATATCCATTACATTCCTCACACTGGACCAGTTTACACCAAGATCTCTTATGTAGATATTTGTAACAACTTCAGACCAATGTTTAGTATCCTCATGAAATATTCGTTCAGCTTCTGAACCGGTCGAAACACTTATAGGTTTACTTTTTAATCTTTCAGGCCAAGATGTAGGCCATGAATTTTTTACTGGAATTTTGGAAATACAGCCATCGAGTGGTGTATACCTATAAGAAAATAAAAAAATTAATTATGATTAAACTTATCATTATGACGATGAACTGAAACATGTTATCATATACCATGAGGTTTTGGGATGGATATTTTCATCACATATTGGTGGAATGTTTTCTTTACGGGATTCGTAGCAGGATGAAGAAACAGGTTTCTGGTATATAACAAGCCCAATTCCAGATGAATCAAAACTTTTAGCCACTACTTTCCAGCAAATAGATTTAGTCAACGCTACCATAGCTGCAAAAAAAATAACTTTTTTTTAAAATTTTTTTAAACTAGAGTAGAAAGATGGAAGCTCAGGTGGGTTGTGTAATGGGTCAACATGGATTCAGGTTGAAACAGGTCATTTTGTAAACGTTGAGGCCAGACTGAGTTGACTCACTAACATCTTGTGTCCGTTTTTCTAAATATATATTTAATAAAAATCAAAATTCTTGAGTGAGTAAACTCATTTAGCCATTTAGGAGGCTGTATACACAATTAAACTTTAAAAGATTTTCAACATGTTTGACCCGTTTAACAACAACTTCCCAGTTTAGCAAATTTTTTCGATTGACCAGTTTAGATAAAAAAAAAAACCCAAATCAACCAAATTAGAAGAAACAGGTCCAATGGATTTTGAGTATCAATCAGAGTAATATAACTACAGGAAAAAAGTAATCATAATAATTATAATACTAATTATAATAATAATAATAGAGATTTGTACTATACATTTCCAGACTTTTGTATCTCTTTCATTATCGCGGTAGACTGGTGTAGCAGACCATATAAAAACTCCCCCAGGTCTTAAAATCCTATTTAATTCCAACAACGGTTTTCCACCTAAAGATTCAATAAAAAAAAACAGGTCTAGAATTTATAACATAGAAAAAAAACTATAATAAAATGTTACAACCAGTACCATCTGCATCCCAGTGCACCCTGCATCGCGCACAATGAATCAAATCAAAAGCGTTATCCGGAAACGTTAATCTTTTTGTTGCGATTACCGAAAGAGTAGCAGGAATTCCTCTTTCTAAAGCAAACTGTATTTGAGCTTCATGTTCATCTTGTGGAGCAAATGACATTGTTATTACATCTTTGTCCATTAAATACCCACCAAAGCTAGCAACACCACAACCAACATCAAGAATCACCCGCGTGCGTTTCCCCCAACCAAGTTTTGGTAGATTCTAGAAGAAAATAAATAGATATATGATCACCAAATGCAGCAATTAAACCGCAAAATAAATAACTTGATGGTGAGAAATGTTACTTTTTCTATGTATTTGATGTAATGAGTAACTCCTTCTTTAAATTGAGTACCTCCGCCGGGAAAAAGAAGATAACCACCAGATCTTTTTACCCAGTTTTGTTCCTTCTTGTATTCCACAAGCTTTAGATGAGGAACATTGTTAAACCATATCTGAAAATCAAATGTGCATGTTTTAATATAACACACATATATATAAAAAAGACAAAAAAATTACTCTGGAAAAAAAAGTTCATCAATTGCACAAGATTAACAAAAAAAAGTGATTTTCTTGTGTAAACAAAACAGGAATAACAATGTTCATCACATTCAAATAAACTCACACCTAAATATCAAATGGGAGCATGAAAAATCTATGTCTTTGCACAATCATCAAGTTCATTTGAATGGAAACTGATGAGATGCTGATGTGGCAGTGTAAACTTATAGTCATCCAATGTGGTATACTGGTATGATTAATAAAAAAACCTAAATTGGCTTTTCCAACGTAAAGTAAGTAATAATGAATCTAACTTTCATATAATAGAATATATTATGGGAACCTGCTCGTGCAGGTGCAACTTGTTTCTGTGGTAATATAAAAAAAACAAGTCACAGGACTCTTGTTTCTATGACAAAAAATAATCAAGCCACAGTCGAATCTGCAAAAAATTTAGTGCTTGCAGGAACATTTAATTCATTTACAAATAACCTGATTAGATCTTCATATCAGATTTCAATCAAAACTAACCCTAGCTGAATAAACTAAATCAGATAGCTTCGTAAATCAAAATTTCTTGAAAAACATTTTGAAGTATAGATGTATGATAGAAATAAACCTTACCGAAGTAGCAATCTCACCATGTCCCTACTTTTAGGCCATGAAACCGGCACCTTGTATCCATCCGGCAACGGAATCAAACATCGAGGGTTAGGTTTAGGGCAATATCGTTCTCTATGTTCCATATGTCTTCTCGATCTCAATGCCTTTATAGCCTTCTGGTTATCCAAACACGGTATATAATCCGCCGCCATAGGACCGGAACAAACCTTCCATTCCGATATCAAACCCTCACTACCACCGCTATCATCCGATTCACGATCTGTAGCAAAATCACTCAAGTTAGCGACTATTTCTGTCACCGGCGACGGCGTGGTGGGAGTTGCTATTGCAACGGAAGGTTGAGACGACGGTTGCTGGAGATGGTAGAGTGGCGGTGGTTGGGAAGTGTAGGTGGTTAAGATAAAAAAGGCGACGGAGATGAGGAGGAGAACGAGAGATGCAATGAACGGGTATCGGCGTTCTTTTAGAAGATTGTGAACGGAAACTGCCATTGTCGGTGATCGGATTTTGTTTCGGATCTATGGAGACGGAGGAATCCGGTGATCGGAGAAAAGTGAAGACAGAGAGAGTGTGAATGCGCGTTAAAATGCTTCTGGCGTTTGTAAGTTGAGATCGCGGTAAAGGGTATGGGTTTAAAATACAGTTGAAGTATACGTGAAGTCTGATCGACGAAGATTAGAGACTCGAGGAGATTCTCACGTCTCAGATCATGACAGGTGGCAGGTAGAAAATTTGACGTACAAGATGGTATATTAGTTGTAAACATAATTTTCAAAACCGGACCGGTGGTCAGGACGATTGAACATGAGGTCAGACCGGTTAAACGATTGTCAGGGTGTTGAATCAGTAGTCCGATAGGTTTTCTATATCTTTTATTAAATTGGTTCGGTTCTTGGGCCAGTCAGGACGTCAGGTTTGTCCAACCGGTTGAATCATCGGGCCGCTGGGCTCCAGTTAGATGCTCGGTCCAGTTATAAAATATTGGTTGTAAAGTAAGATAGATAGAGTAATATTTAGCTACGTTCCTACTTATGTATAAAGATAAAATGACTGTATATTCTTACTCGTCTTTATTTGTTCGTACTGTATAGTGATTATCATGCGTACATTATGGAGTAACTAATGTAATTTACAGTCTATTACTTAAAATTGGTTTTGTATTAGATGCTTCTAATACAACAAAATGTTAACTAGTTCGAAACTACCTCTCCGTGGGGCAAAAATCTGTGTGAACATGGATCAATCGGTTTAATAAGGTTCATGGCTAAAATTAAAGGTATATCATATATTTTACTTTATAAACTTTTCATAAACCGTTCGGTTATTTTATTTACTTAGAGATATGCTTAGAATAACCATTTATTCTCAACATGTATTCAAGCTTATTTCAGTTATAAATTGAATTAAATTTTGAACAGATAAAATGTAATGATAAATGAACCATAAAACTTAGATTATGAAAAATCAGAACCGTTCAACCAGTATCTCAAATTATTTAGTTGTTTAACTTTAAAATTTTGCAATTAGTCTTGATTATTTAATTAATCCTAAACATAGCACAAATTTAATAGATACTTTAAATTTCAGTTGTCTAGCTTTCAAATTCGTCATTTGTGTTCGTCATTTGTGATGAGATGAGTGAGTGGGTGACGAAGATACCTCTCACCCGAAATAGGGAACGAGAATGTGTGTGAGATGTATCACCTACTAACTCATCCCATTGATTAAACATGTAATGCTTGAATAGGAAAATATGTTTTGTTGTGAATTTACAGAAAATGAAAAACAAAATTGATTGGTCCTGGATAAACTGAGAGTCGTTAATGACTTTCAGATCAAACAGTTTGTTGGTTCACTCCAAATTTTAGTTCACATAAAACTAAATATTTAAATTGAAGAAAAAGTATGATAATTTAATTGCGATTTCTTAAGAACCAGAGTGTTCATCGAAAATGAAGGAGGAGCGATTTGTTCTTGGATGACTAAAAACTGCCATAGACAGTTCAAATGCATTTGAATTTTGGCAAAATTAGCCTCTAAACTTTTCATAATTTATATGTTGTGAAAATTCAAGTTTCTAATGCATTTTTCATATAACAAATTATGTTAGACAGGGTTCGATTGTTATAGCAGTTTGACGTGCTAAAGTCACTTTTCTAAAAGTTCATCTTGGATAGTTGAACAATGATGGTAGGATAGCATTAATTTATCAAGGGAGGGATCGTACAAGAATGTGGTGTTCCGCAATAGTTCAATGGTCGAATGGATTTTTAATGGAACCAATCTGGCACACTATCACACCCCCTCAGTAAGGATGTTTTAGAGGGCGTAACAATCACATGTCATAGCACGTCAACGTAAGAGAAACAGATAAAGCATTTTCATTAAAATATGTCGCAGCATTCGCTTACACTGAGTTCAAGATGCAAGGTAAGCAAACATGTCTAAACACAACAAACAAACAAAAGTAAGCCATCAAACCCAATAGAAAAACCAAGTCACGCAACTAGCTCCATAGTCATACTCAAGTACACCAACATATAACAAACACGTCCTACTACATACAAACAAATGTGAAGCATGGTCTCCAAACAAAGTCCTTAATCAAGCGAAGCACTTAAGCTACTAAAACAGTTACCTGAAAGGTATGATGAAAAGTGTCAACCACGAATAGTTTGTGATTTAATAGTTTTGAACTAGCAATGACTGAAATAATGCAAGTAGGGCGATGTAGTTGTCGTGGGCTCATGCAATGAATTGAGTTAATGTCACATTTGACATCATACTAACATAGAAATAGTGTGACGTGGATTCATTCAATTGTCCAATCAGTTGACATATGTTAATTGCACCTAGCAAGACCAACATGATTGAGTGGTAGAGTAAACTCAAATACATTTATTTAATACTTATCCACCGGCTCATACCAGTTAGTTAAGCGGTTATAGTTCTCATACCAGTGTCACAAGTGCATTACAATCATTCAAGTCTAACTAAACCTTCTTATATGCGATTTGACCATTGGGCTAATATGTAAGGCCCATACTTCAATATACAATATTAATGCTGTTATGTTGTGTTGGTTCAAATATTTTATATTCAGGCCTATAAAAGCTAAAAGTTTCTTCCATTGCTATAAACGAAGAAAACAAAACCCAAGATGGATATGCTCATTAACTCATATGCTAATCTCTTTTTACCCGGCTTCAAGTTTGGCCCATACTATATGGCTTTGATTTTTTTTCTAGACCCATTACAAACTATATTGGGCTTCTCATTGAAGCCTACATTGCTGTAATACCTACGTTCAATTTTAATAAAAGGAGAAAGTTGGTTTTTGACCACTTTTAATTGAAAAATAATTGTTTTGTCACATTCGTAACTCTGTTTTACCTTTTTAAAGTTTAAACATTCTCGTCATGAAACTAACTCTTTAACATATTTTCTTGTTAGTTTTCATTAAATTACCAAAAACTACAATTTACAAGAACGGATCTTGCAAGTTGCAACTCGAAAACTTTGATCCCCCATCGCTAAACCAGCTTCAACCGGCAATAAACATAAATCAATTACACGCCCAAAACCCCTTATTACCAACTTTAATTTCTTTCCTATCTTTTTCAGTTAAACTTCATCTTCTATTGATTTTTTCTTCTTTTGGCGTTAAATGAGGTTTCTTTCGATTCTATACTTAAAAAATTTTATGTATTCAACATGATCATATATTGATATATACCATAATTATACGAGAAATTCTGTTAGGGTAGGAACTTATTTTATGTTATTATTTAATCTTTATTAAAAATTAAAGAAACAAAACTCATAGGTAGGATTAAAATATCCAACGACCAAGAGAAAATGGCAAGATTTGCCTGCCATGTGGGGTTCAAGAATCCCGTGCATACATCCGATAGCCAACCATGCAAACCATCGTAAAGAGTTAATGTCAAGTGCCCTTTCGAAGAGCTTTTAAGTCACTTTCTCATGCTTTATTACATTAAAAAAAAGTGACATAAAGTGTATGGGTATCAGTTTTTTTGTTATATAATAATAACTAGAGTCAAATATTGCATTTCAGTATCGTTAGATACAAATATATATTACAACTAGAGGTGGTTGTATGATCAGTCTATTAGATTATGTAGCCGATAAAAGGACATACATTTTTGTGCAGGATCACTATTAGATAAGTGGTTTCCTTGCTTGTTAAAATTGGTTACTATGTCATTTACTCATTTCATTAATAGTAACGGAATATCCTAGTAAATGTTGTATTTCGTTATCAAGCGTATTTCCCTCACCAACTAATGAGGATTCGAACTATACAATATACAGGTTTAGTCATGTAATTAGATAATCGTACTATTGAAGGAGATTTAGGTTCAGAAAAGTATAGTTGTTTCATTTGCAAACTTGATTGACCGGCTAAAATTTAACGAAGAGCAAAGTTATCATCAGTCGTCTTCGGGAGCATACGTCAATGCATAGTTCATTGGTATTCCCTTGCAAAATAATCAGTCAAAAAATACACCTTCGATGACTACCTTTCAAAAGTTCTCGGTACTAAAACTTGAAGTCAATGATCCCTGTATAGACTCCATCAGACGTCGGTAATATATCAAAATACAAGATTACTCGGGGTCATACATCTGACAGCATATAACAAGTTATGTGTTGTAGCCTCCTTCGTGGATGAATATTCGACGGATATGATCGTCAGTGATATTCACATCTTTTGTAGTTGTATAACAAATGGCATTGAAGCTTTTATAGTTTACTATTTAACCAAACAAAAAAGTTTTATGGTCACTTGATATACATATATTGATATATAGATCAAGAAAATTGTTATTCAGTTATTTGGTAAAAAATAAAGAAAACTATATAAGATTTATATAATATAAAATCAAATGGTAACATGATGTAATAGGTCAATTATTGTAAGAAATTTAATTAAACAAAAAGGCCGAGGACTAATATATAATCCTCCATGCTGTAAAGGACAAGTGGGTGTACTTCAATTCTCTATCACTTCATTTTTTTTAGTTTACTTTTCTTATTTCTTTTTCAATTTTAAAGTATTGTAGAGATTAGAAACTAAAAAATAATGGCTTTTGAGTAACTTACGGAGTAAGGGCTCGCTATCGCCTTGTGAAACATGAAAAAATCTATTAATCCGTCGAGTAATGGGGATTCTTAATAGTAAATGGTATTCTTAGATATAAGATGTAATAGCATTAAATGCCATTTGGTTTTCTAAGTTATAAAAATAATTTATTTGAACTCCAGAGAGACAACTGGTAGAAAATTTGAAGTCGACGAGTGAAAGATGAGATCGTTAGGGTAAATTCAAGAATATCTCCTTTTCACCCAATTTTTCTAAAAATTTCCCTTAAGTAGTTGTTTGATCAATATTCACGGGTAATTCATGTATTCATGGTAGTTTGACCGTTATTCGTGGTCGTATTAACACGATTTGTTTTTGAAAGACCATAGTTCATGGTTGTGTGACCATTATTCACAGTCTTGTGGACTTTAGCCTGACATGTGCCTTTAATTTAGCGTGGAACTTGTAAGGGACATTTAGGAGGTCTTTAGTCAAAGAGATATTTAAAAAAAAAATCTAGTAATAGATCTGAATTTTGTGCAATCAAGTTAGAAAAAAATCTTCTAATATTATTAGCAATTTTCTGTTTATAATGCTCCTAGTTTCTAAGAAAATTTTATTGTGAATTTAGTTAAATAAATTTTATTTCTAGGGTGAAAATCGCTGCAGTCGATCTGTATTCTGTGCAATCAGCCAATCACTTAGAAAGATGTTCTAAAATTATTAGCAATAAGTTAAAATAACATTTATTCTAATAAAAAAGTTAGTAGGTCGGTTTAATGATCATTGAAAGATCTTATCACTTATAAGATTTCTAAATCGTAAGAATTTGAATATGATGATAACTGCCCAAATAAAAGTAAAAAAGTATTGGACCTTTTAAAATCATTTTTGACACAATACATTTTACCATATGCGTTTTATATGTTAAGAGCATGCCTTTCACTTCTCCCATCTTGTTTGCCATTTATAAAAAAACTTTTTGTCACTTCGGTTTCACCTCTTGTCACTTATAGATACCTTTTCCAGATAATTTTAATCGATATTTTTATTCTATATATTGAAACTAAACCAAAGTTATACTAGGGTGGTACAGTCTAGGTATCTAATTTTATGATATAGTACGAAAACATGATACAAACCTAACGCGATAATCATGCGTTTGAGTTTAAACTTCGAACTGTATGGGTTCAAGTCAGCTTCAGTCGAACCTCCAAACGTGTTTGCTAAACCTGTCGCATTGACTTGTCTATCTTAATAAAATTTTATAATGTGTAGCTTATGTTATAATTGAGTATCTTATGCCAAAATTAAATAATAAAACAGAATTGAGTTCCAAGATTATAGTTTAAATACAATTAGTTTACATACATATATATATAATCTTAGGTTAAACTGGTCATGTTGTGTTAATTAGCCGATGTAAATTCTTATTGGTTTGTTTTTATTAAAGAACAATATTCTTAATTCTGTTAGTATATCAATATATGCATCTTCCTACTACTTCTTCCATGTCACTCACGTCATTAATTTGATACCATCCGTTTTTGCTTTTGAAGAACCTTTAATATTAATTATTAAACCAACTCTTTGTACTTTTTTTTTAACTTCCATTTTTTACTCCTAATTTCAACTATTTAAACCAACTCTTCCTACTACTATACCTTTTCCCTGACACTGATGGTTACAAAATTAACTTTTTTTAACGTGTTTAAAATCCAATTGGGCTACTTTGAATTTCTATGTTTCTCCATCGTCTAAAATCTCATGTTTCTGATCAAATAATTTAGTTTTTGTGGGCTCCTACCGCCTCACGTGCACGATTTACGTCTTTGAGTTTAGTTTGGTCTTAGAATTGAACTTGTTTCTATGTGGTGATTCTTATTAGTCAACGTACTGCTTCTAGATTTCAAACTTGGCGACCATGAAATTCGATCAAATGTATATATTCAAGTTTTTATTTGCTAACAATGTTCATGCATGTGTACTAAGAATAAACCCGCATAAATAATAATCTAAATTCATATTATATATTCGTATGAATTATTAGTAATTGAAGTTCAGAGAATAAGAGAGCGTTTATATAAGAAAACTAGCTAGATAATATATATATAAAAGCTTGCTAACATAACTTTTGATTTAATAAATTATAAATCCACAAGTATATATTGTACGTATAGCTTTGCTAAAATATAATTTATTTAGTGTATCAAATGACCAAATATATGTGTAAAGTGTAACCTCTAAATTATTCTTTTAAAGTGTGATTCATACGATGATCATGTAACCATGAAAAAAACACTAGTCAAATTCACAACAACAACCAAAACTAGAACAAGAAATTGCAAATTTTGTTCTCTAATCTCTACACACATGAAAATCAACCAAGAGATTAACAAATCAATACACAAGGTCAAGTACTTGAACGCGATCCATCGATATTATTTACCGCTAGCTAGTTAATTCTTCACCAGATTTTCTGCAATTTGCTTCAACGAAATCAGATTACACCGTACAATGGTATCCACAAACACACACGTTTCTTCCTTAGTGTTCTCCGGCGGCACATCCACCACATACGACTCCACCACCACCGTAGCACCGTCGCATGTCGGAGATCGGTGGAGGGTGGTGACAGATCGGTAGTTGTTAAGCCGATGATCGCCACCAACAACGCTAAAACTCATCACATGTCGGTCATCATCAAGAATCTCCAACCGTTCGGTGCTGGATCCCGCCGGTAAACCCGACACCACGTGGACTTTTCTAAGAGTACCAACGTCACCGTCGCCGAGAATCACGTGACAGCTTTTGAGGAAGTGTTTGTACGCCTGAGGGTTGTCGAAACGGCGGACGACGGACCACACGGCGGCGACGGGAGCGGAGATGGTTTGGACGACGGCGGAAGAGCACCGGTGAGGACCGACGGCGTGAGTGTGATGATGCATGAGATCTTCAGGGATCCAGATGGAAGATGGTAGTCTCCATATGGTTGTAGCAGTTGGTTGTTTGTGGTGGTTTACGGTGGCAGTGTTGGTGGCGTTGGTGGCGGTGGTGGCGGTGGTGGCGGTAGGGTGGATTCGATGAATTTGAAGAGAAGAATGCATGTTTATGATATATATTTTGTTTCCGGTGAAAGTAGAGAAGATGATTATGTGAATATTATTTGTGTGTGTATATATATATATATATATATATATAAATATATAGATGGCGTGAGGAATGGAGGAATTGAAGCAACTTGTACTGGTGGAAAATTTTAAAGAGGAAGAAACACAGGGATTACGCCGGTCATGCAAGTGGGAGCAACCAACTTGCATAATATTTTTTCCTATTTTCGAATTTTTCGTCTATTTTTAGAAAAAAATATATTAAATGGATTTGTTTTTCTTTGGAACATTAAGTTTTGCTTTGACAGTAGTGGGTGCCGGGTCAGAAGTATTAAATAAATTTTTATAAAATCATTAATTACATAAGTGAATTTTTTTATATATTTCAGTTCTTACATGAGGTGGATCTAAAGTAAAACCATACGAAATATGTAACATTTTTATATTTAATTATATCACTTTATGAAAAGAAAAAAAAATCATTTTTACTTTTATTTAATCGTTGTATGTGTTTACATATGTAATTTTTTTTTTTTTTTTTTGAAAAGCTACATATGTAAAATAATATGTTACATATGTAACATTCTAACATAGTTATAGAAAAATAGGATCTTTGTTACATTTTACATAAATTTAAAAAGAAAAATACTCCATATTTCTATGATTATTAAAGAAATGTGATGACATATAAAACTGACCATTTAATGTAAAGGAAAAAAGGTTTACATATGAGTTATTTCGGCTTTCTTAATTAAGTCAAATAAGTTTCGTTACATCCTTTCTCTGTATTACATTTCATATTTAACGATTACATTAGAATTTAATTTAATCAATGACCTTTTACATTTATTGTTTTAAACTTATTGAATCCAATTTGCATAACAAATTGACAACAATGGTAGTTCATATTAGAAATATGTATTCTTTTTTTTTTATCTTAAAATATTATACTATATATTGGAAATACAAAAAAATGTTACCAAATCAAGCAAGATGGTGGCCGAAATGAAATCAGGAGAAATTGAATCTATGAGCCGTGTATGGATCTCCGGCACCACCGACTATTAGTGGGTTCTTATATCATCACTAAATATACTATTGCCTTGACAAATATACATATTGTACTTTTCCATCGTTATATCGATCGCTGGTTTTGATTACAAATTGATCAATAGTTTCAACTTTCAATGGTAATAAAAAAAAAGAAAAGGAATGGAAAATTATATCATTTTGAAGATTGTTGTCAAATTGTCATACAATAATGTAGGTAAAAATATAAAACTTAACGGGGTTTTGTGAGCAGAAATAAATTTGATGGATAAATGAATCCTTTAATGACATACAATATATATATATATATATATATATATATATATGTATTAAGATATCAATTATTTTATAATCCATAGGAATTAAACAATTATGTTATTGAGCTCATCACACACGATTTGGTATTGCTTCAAAATATTGACTAAAACATTTGGTACATATTATATAAATTCTGTCAACACTTTCAACATGCCCAGGTTCATTCAATTCACTTGATTAGAAAACGATTTAAATTAAGATATACGGTTAATCAAGCTTGCCTTTGACATACTTTCTGGTAGTTTAATTTACAAAAGCAAGAATTAGTTGTTTATTTTATAAGAAAGGGTTTTTGTTTATTTATTCATATACTATGTGTAATGGGGCTTGAACAACATGTGATTACTGTAGGTGACATTTGGTCACATCACCATCAACCCTTCCACCATAACACATAAGACAAGTAACTATCAAGTAATATAAACAAGTGACCGTGATCACTTGGTGATGAACATGAATACAATTAATTTTATTAGTTGTTTTAATATCAACCTAGCTATAGAAATAATTCAAATCATTATATATTAATTTTTTTCATCACACACTTTATATTCAAGCCCTATTACACACATTTTATGTGGCTAATCTTTCATGAGTAAACTAAGTTGTTATGTTTTATAAAAAATAATCGACGAAAAGCATTTAACTGCAAAGGCAAGCAAGAGTGTATCTTGTTCTATGTTGGAGGCAATCACGAACCCGAGTTTTTTATTCTAACACTCTTCAATATTCATGGTATATAGTGGTCACTCTGTGAAAAACACAAATAACACGTAAAAACGATGTAATTTATTTTTTACCTAGACATATGACACTAGTATATTCGTATTAATGTATTGTATATGTAGCCTCGGTGAAGGTTACTTGCAACTTGCAATTTTCTTGTGGTACTGGTTCGCTTTTCCTCTTCAACAACCACCATCATCAACTTGATGGTTTAATTTAAAACTATAACCCCACTCGTTTAGATGATGCCTTTTATAAAATGACCAACATGTCTTAAATAAGATTGAAAGTCACATCAAATCTTACAGAGAACAAAGAGAATCCATACACTTTAAAACTAAACATCATTTATTATACACATACGGTAAAATCAAATTTTACAGGAAAAGAACATAAAGAACAAAATAGCGTGTGGTTGAATCTTGAATGATATATAGGTTTGTTCATACTTGTTCTCTATGAAGTTAACGGTTGATGTTTTATTGAAAGTACATTAAATTATTGTTAAAAAGGAAATAAAATATCTAAATACTTTTAAAACCACAGTTGAATCTATATATACACATAAAATTATCCTTTTTAATTGAATAAATAGTTGTTTAATTATGTTATTGCATGCATTGACCTCCTTCAAGTTCGCAACGAACGAAATAATCAATCTTTCGGATGCTTGTTTCTTCAATACAAAATCAGACGAACTTATGCATTCCTAACAGGAAATAAGATTATTACTTCTATCGATGCTTGTCAAACATGAATACACGATCTCGAAATAGAAAATATAGAACACATGAAAATAAACTATAAAAAATAGATCGACCATTTCTTTGCTATTGACGATAATTAAACATTTATGTGAACAAAAACTTATATTATATGCAAATTGGCAATTTGGCACAAGATAATGTGACCAGAAAAGATCAATGATGTTATAATACTCTTTTTTGTCTAAATGAAATGAATCATCATATAATAAAGTTGATTTTATTTGTTTTTATTAAATGCATATATCAATTATCAAATGTAACTTGCCTCAATGATACCAACATTGGTAAGCTGTACTTCTCTAGGATAAGTTAAGTAAAATTCATACTAAACAATAAAGGTGATTAAATTGTTAGAAGAATTGCATATATCAACTACAATTTAGTTAAAATGCATATATCAATTATTTGCATATATCAATTATTTAGTGATTTTGAAAAAGGTGATTCCACAAACTTTATTCACATGATAATCAGAAAAAAAAATGTATTATTGATTTTAACAACTTTAAACAAAGAACATATTATTTATAAAATCCACTTGGTTTAATAAATGGAAAGTAAGGGTGATAGGGTATAGGAAGCTTCGTTTGGCTCAACATCTCGTTCACGAGGACAAGTCACTATCCCGACAGTGTGCATAGTTGTAGTATTAAATGAAATACTTGTTATCCCGATTACTTGGCTTTTGTTATTTTTTTACAGGCAAAGGAGCTGCTGGTTATAAAAAAAATAAATAACAAAATGTTATAAAATCTAACTCTAATAAATGATTTTAAATAATGACACATGACAGCATGACAACTTTTTGAATTTTTATATATTTTTTATTTTATCTTAAATTATAAAAACAGTTTAAATTTCAAAAAATCAGTTAAATTGTTATTATCTGATTAAATTCTTATATATTTAAAAGAGTAAACTACACTTTTTATCCATAAGGTTTGTAATACTTATCATTCTCAGTCCACCGTTAACATAAACTACCCCTAATGTTTCAAGTCTTCACAATTTTTGTCCCTAGCGTTTCAAGTCTTCACAATTTTCGTCTGTAACGTTTCAAGTTTTCACAATTTTCATCCCAAATGTTTAAAGTTCTACAAATTTTTGTTCTTAATGTTTAAAGTCTTAGCAATTTTCGTCCGTAACGTTTCAAGTCTTAACATAATCTGTTAAGGTTTAATGACGAAAACAATTCTTAATTGCAAATCTCATAAATGAAACTGCATTTTACTCTATTTAAATTTTAAAACCCTAAACCATAATTTATAATCATAAAAGTGTCAAACATTTATTTGTTTTGAAGGTTCACAAGATAGTAATTTAATAATTGTATGCAATGATCCAATAGTACAAATTTAAATGTCGATTATGTAACCCGTGTAAAATATTGATTTTAAGTAAGTATAACAATAAACAAGAACCAAAACCGCGAAACGATAACACCAAAAAGAAATAAACCGAGCAAACGTCATGAACACTATCACTAATGCAAACGTCAATACATAAAGTCACTCAGTTTTGAATAAGATTTATAACAAAAAGTAGATGAAAAAACATGTCACAATGTAGATTAAGAGTTGTTGAAAAGATTTAGTAATTCAAAATAATTCAAAGTTGTTTGAAAATAATTAGTCATGACTCGGTTTGAATAAGATTTAAAATTTGTAAGAGAAAAACAAACTAGATCAAAGTTGTTGAAAATAGTTAGTCATGTGTCAATACTTGTGTAAACATGTTAATAATAAAAACTAACTTGAGTTATTTATATTACTTTAGGGTGGATTATGACACATAGATATAGACGGAGTGTTGTGCAGGTAAAGATTCTACACGAAGAGGACATATATTAAAGTTCAGTTCAGAGGTCGTTCAAGCTGTTACAACTGGGTGATTACATATAACTCTCCAGAAAGTAGGGTTGTAGGTATTGGCCCAGACGGTTCTTAAACGAACGATTCTCACAAACACAAACACGAGATATTTTGGAGACAACTTGACTTTTTCTTTAGTATTAAATAATCAAAACGAGAGTACAAATAAAACAAAACAAACTAACCTATTTATAATGCTAAGCAAACTTGTTCAACAAGTTTCTTAACCTAATTACCAAAATAAAACATACTTTAAATAAACTTTAATAAACGACCCTAGACTTTTAATTAATTTAAGATTAAACCTTCATTCACCCCCTTAATCTTGAATTGTACCACCAAGATCTTGAATTCCCAACAATACTCTTAACTCTTCAACTTTAATCATCGGTCTATCTTTGTTCTTTCTTTTCATGTGTGCAAAACAAACTTGTTTGATAAGAACTGTTGTTGTCTTTACATTATTTTCTGATTTTGCATGTTCTTTAACTGCAATCTTCTTTTCATTCGGTTCTTTGGAACTTTTCTCTTGTTCATCAATCTTTGCAACTTCTTTCTTTTCATCTTCTTCTTCTTCCATAGCAATTATTGTCTTTTCTTTATCCAATCTTTTCTTTTCTATACTTTCCAAAACAGCTTGCAAAGCCTTTTCTTTCTCTTCACTTTCCCGAGCTTCGTTTTCACGCGTACACTCTTCTCGAATAATTTCCTCGAGTCTCTCTTTCTCAACAACTTCTTGAGCAGCTTTTCCTTGTTCCTCTTCTTCTTTTCTTACTTGATCGATTCCAAGAAATCGAATCTTCAAATCTTTCCATACTTCCTTAGCATTCATGAGTATGCCAACTTGTACCAAGATGTCATCCGGTAAAGCTTGACATATGTACCCCAAAGCGGTGTACATCTTTCTTTCATCTACAACTACGTCGATCGTATGTTCAATAACTTCTCAAAAACCATAATCTTTCAAATACTTTTCCATCTTGGTCGACCAAACCATGTAATTTGATTTTGTCAACTTTAGAATTTCACCATTCATCATCGTTTCCTTTTTTTTTCCTTCAAAATCTGTATGGGTTTTAGTCGTTCTGAATTGGAATTGATTCCCGATCTTGAAATCAATCTCCAAACACCAAATATTTCTTTTCTAACTTTCTTGTCTCTCTCTCCTTCTTTTCTTTCTTTCTCTCTCAAACTTTCTTTCTTACCCGAACAAACCCAAACTAGATCTGAACTAAAAACTTTAACGAATAAAAAGTCTAACCATACACGAACATGCGCCTTGGAATACTGAACAAACCACGAAAAAACGACTCCGATCAGACTTTCCACGCCCCTCACGCGCTGGTTAAACAAGGCGAGTGAGGACCAGTCTCACTGTGACGCCGTCTCCCGGGACATATCACGTCATCGGATTTACTCATGAGCACAATAGTTAAAAACAGAGATAACTCAATAGCAGCGAAAATATAAACTTTTATTTATAAGCAAATCCGTTACATAGCCCGTAGGCTT
>WOUH02000006.1:6699553-6714268 GCA_009936405.2 Stevia rebaudiana
CGTGGGTTCGATATCCGGACTTCCGTATAGCTATTCTGCAAAACGATAGGTACACTTGCCTGTCTAGTGGTTTAGTTTGTGTTTTCTGGTTTTATTACTCGTTGTGTTTAGAGTTAGGTTTGAGTCAATTTACATAGACGACTTTCGGTACATCAAACCCCTAGGGAGTACATCAAATTTGACATAGTGACACCAAAAGTATAAGATCCAAAACCGCAACCTTTTCTGGAGCACATTAAAACGTCGCTGCCAATGAAGCTGATTAAGTTAAAGTCTGCATCAATGGAATGCCCCCTAATATGTATACCTCAGCCAGAGAAAGGTCTCGCCAACGGAAGCCATTTCAATAGTCACCATCCGGCATTCAAACAACAAAAAAAAGCTTCAGTTCTCCTTACAAGAGGGTCGGGTTACAAACATGGCGGTTTAGATTGTATGTCTACACTGAATTTTGATTTGGAAGTAAGGATTTAAAACCTAAGACCTTACCTTGTGAAAGTATATCGTAGGTTCACATCCACCTAGCCACAACCACCACCACTACTAAGTGGTGGAATCAACACTATCGTTGTCGGTGTAGGGTCATCACCGTCATTTCCGGTGTAGGTCATCACCGTTACCATCACCATTGAGGATTGGTTGGGTGGGTTAGGTCGTTGTGGCCGGGAGTTTTGGGATTCAGGGTGATGAGTGGTTTACGAACTTTGAAACAAGATCAGACGCGTTTGATTTTGAGGGTTTTTTTTAAAGAGTGTGTGGAGTAAGTAGTTGTACCATATGATTGATCTCTTGTACAAGTCTTAAATTTAAAACATTTTGTTTCTCCCTCTAATATCTATTATATAATAATATAGATATGTATATAGGGGAAAGATATGGTGGAATCCTTATTGATTTGAGTAAAACCTCATCAGGCAAAGAAGAGAAAGGAGGTTAATCAGATGGAGTCTCCCTGCAATTGAAGAAGAAAAAGGAGGTTAAATCTCACTGGAGAAGATGGAGTCGGGACTGGCGGTGTTGTGGTCGTTCACTGGGAGTTGCCTGCTTGAATCTCATCGGAGAAGAAGGTGACCAATTGTGGGATTCACCTCCGTCGTGAAAACCAAGATAGAAAGATGTTGGTGTCGGCAACGATGATCAGATGCAAAGCTTCAAGAAGATCTTGATAAGATACTTGACAAAGCCAAACCTGCTAACGAACATTGTTATATTGGTATGTAAGCCTAATTGCAACCCCCTTGCGTAAATTGGGCAAACTCATCGAATCCGCAATCAGTGTTTGGCTTCAATTTTGATGATGTCGCTCGAGTAGAAGGTGTATTACTGATTTAACTTACTTTACACTTTAATATGGCTCTTAAAAATGTATTTTTAGTGAAAACATTTATGCGTTTATCTAATGATGTGTGTAAAACGGACAAGTAGTAGTTAATCTCGTCTTTCAAAATATCGAAATAGGTGAAGGATCTAAAATTTCTTTGGTTTTTTTTGGGTTCTAAAAAAATAATATGGATTACATATGTTACACGACGTAACAACATCTTTGTATCAACTGTTTAATATTTATTTATTGATATGGTCTGATCATGGTATGCAATCAGTCAAGAAATAAAATTTATAAATAAAACGATCAACAAACACACAAACACAGCAAGTGTACCGGTCGTATTGCAGTGTGTATGGTAAGACTGAGTATCGATCCAAGGATCCACGAATAGAACCAAAGAACACTGAAGATCTAGAAAGGTTCATGCAACTTAATTGGTTTTTCAGGCCAAAATGGTCAATTGCAAGCAAAAGTCAATAAGAAAGTCAACACAAAAGTCAAACGCACATAAATAAGCAAATATGAATCAATCAATCAAAAGATAGTCACCTAGGCTAGCAATCATGCAGTTATCAAGTATTTAATGTGTCATTGGACTCAACAATTGGGATTTGATTTCATTCAATAGTTAATTAATGGCATAAAGTCAAACTAGTGAAGTTATCCTCGCGGCTTACAACACACAACTCAGGACACCTATTAAACTAACTTATTAGCACCCAAAGTCAGTGGAAAGGTTTTCTGTCGGCCTAACCTAAGTTGTAATGCGTATCCTAACACTCGGTTTCCCTCTCGTTCCAAACCGCGTATCAAAATCACAACTGATAACCTACTCACACGTTCAAGTGCTAACCTATTAGCTCAATTAATTGGATTATACTCCCGGTCTACCCAATTAACCCAAACCAACAGATTAGACAACCTAAACCTATACCCTCTCGGTCTTAAGGTTGCAAAGGTGACTTAAATCGAACTATTAGACATCCAATCAATCTAATTAAGGCAAACTAGACCAATGGACGAATTAGGAACCAATTACCATTACCTATTACTGCTATGTGATCAATTAGTAGTTGTATTTTAACTGTTACAATCCAATTTTAAAGAATCATTGTCCAAATCAATCATTAAACACAATTAAACATGCAACATCGTTTAAACAAAAAAGAATGAAGAAATAACAAAGTCAATGCTTAAAATCAAAGTCAAACTACTAAGACAAACTGAATTAGCTTCCAAATAGCCCCCAAACTTCCAACTTGATTATCCCAGCAGCTAGAGCATCCAAAATGGACCAAAAAGTCTGAAGAAGTCAAACCCCGAAACAAAATAGACTTTTTCAATTTTCATTCGTTCTTTCGTCTCGTTTTTCCCCGGGTGCTCGTTCCCCGTGCGTTTAAGCTCCAAAACAACGTCTTTAAAACGAACACCTATAAATACGAATAGATTAAGTACATGGCCGAAATGAACCAAAAACTATACAATTAACTATAATAACGATTTTATTTACGACAAGAAATCTAATATGTTTTACAATACATCAAACATCCCCATACTTGACTCTTTTTCGTCCCTAAAAACGCCTTATACAATGGAATCACAACTAACTAGTGGTTTCATAAAAATACATTTCATTTCTAAACATTTAATTACATTAACTGTGATTGCAAATATAATTACCCATTTTAAACCCAACCATCGACAATCAAGAGTTCAAGTTCATGACAATTTAGTTCAAGTTCAAGTCACTAAGTATGGGACTCACACAACCAAGCAAAATCATCTAATCCTATTTAGAATTTTCAAGATTACCACCGCATGTAGAAAGTCAAAATTCATACGAACCCATCTGGTGTCGTGGTAATTCTTCACTGATTATTATTTCGAGCCCGAAATGTTCCATGGATAGTACAAACATGTTCTGAAACATTTATTTTGTCATTTGGTGGATAAATAATTTGAAACACATTAGCAAAGCGTATGTGACGCGTTTAACTGATTTAAGCTTTTTGGCATACCGAATGATATTGTAATCTTTCTACTATTCCTAATATTAATAATAAAGTATAAAATACTAATATTTACTTTGATTCACGCGTCGTGACAGTTATGTGGTTGAATATGGCGATTACGTGTTAAACGTGGTTTTACCATTTCGCGCGCGCACTTTGCGTGTTGTCATTCTGAGTGACTTTTTTCTCCTTTATAATAATATTTTTATTATTATAAATCTTTTTAGATAAGTAAATCTCTCAATTTTGTTTGTTTCGGTTGTCAGTCACGCAAACAGATAATCGTCTATTTTTATTTTTAGGCTCTCATAATTCACATAGAGCGTTGCCAAACAGGTCTGATAACTTATATGGGCTTATATTTCATTGATCATGGTTTAAATGGGCATAAACTCTTATTGGAGATTGCTTATTTATTCCATTGGCCCAAGGTCCATTACTGAAATTTGTCAAATGTTACAGTCTCCCCTTGTTAGAGGAATTTCGTCCCGAAATTTAACTGGCGCTAGACTGTTGTAAGAGTGATCATGTCATGTTACCTATATCAGTATACTATATAATACATTTAAACATCCTTCCTGTATAAAACGATCTCCAGGTCAGCAATCGAGATCCATATTACCGGATAAATCATATCATACTTGTTTCAACAATTGACAAATTCATAATTAGCAGACCCAAAAGGATAAAACCATTTATATGTTTTAAAAGCCAGACTTTACTTCATAACCACGTTTTTTTTTAATCTCGGATGTAACATCCGACATTTCTTAACACCAATATTGTCCGCTTTGCTAACTCACAGATCACGGATTTGCTTTTTGGTTACTCAGGTGAAAACTTCTCAGGGTGGTTACCCATACAGGATTGCTGTCACCTGATCACGCTTAACTGTGGATTTCTTCTCTCATCCACTACCATTAAGCTTTAAAACACGTTGGTGATATTAGATGCAAGACATTCCTTATGAACCAAGATCTCTCATGTGCCACGACCGATGTGGGATTTGCCTAGGGTGTCACCGCAAGATTACAGTGTTTACTATTTGACAAATATAGTATAGTTTGGTCTTAAAAACATTTATCTTTCGACAGACGTTTATCATTGCACACATTATAAATTTTTATCAATCTAACGCCATAACGTTATTTCAAAACTATTTAACAAACAAGCATGTATACAAGCCCAAAACATTGAAAAACATTAAATGATGGCTCATAGAACTCACCTAATCAAAAGATAACAAGAACAATAGAGAATCGATGATTCCCGAGCGTAACCATCTCCACGAGCATCTTCGAGATGATCCGAACCAGGTAAAACTTCCCATTGGGCCTTGAGAGTGTTTGCGGGTGTTTTTGAGTGGTCGGGATTCGAAAAATACGAGTGAATTTATGAGAATTGCGAGTTGCCATTTATAGGCTCCCCACTGCACCCTACGCACTACGCGCCACCATTCAAGGTGGTCTTGTTCGGTATGCACCGCTAGGGGAGGCATGGGCCTCTCTTGGTCCGCCACATGTTGCCTTGTCATCCTCCATTCTTCCACCACGTGTCCAAACGAATGCCACCTTTCTTGTGGCACTTCCATGACTACTCAGTCGAACCTGGTGACACGTGTCCCCCAACGTGTCATCTCGTGGTATTTCTCATCGAGTGCGACTTTTAACTGTTTTCGTGTTTCCCTCTTCGTTCAGAGTTTGTTTAGCGCGTAGTTTTTGTCTACGTTCACGATTTTTCATTTCCTATCTAACTCCATTGGTTTCATTTTCTGGAGAGGTATTGAGATATCGGATCTATGAAATGCTTCATCGTTGTACGTGTATCTTTCATACCATCGTTCATATCAAAATTTTGTATATACTAAAATCATTATAAATACGTTATTAAAATGATAAAGGAGTTTATACCATATTAATATTGAGTTACACTAGTGTAACGTTGAAATTACAATTACGTCATACCCTATCGGAAAACCGGTTGTTACAGTTTTTATGTCATATTTAACAATTTTATGCAAATTTGATCTCGGATCTGGTTGATTCTTACTGAATTCAATACACGAACAATGTAGAAACAGACTATCTCTGATACCACTTGTTAGTATCGCACTATCGATAATCCAGATACGTATTATTTGATTCTACGAGATCTTCAAAAGGCGGAATCAACCTGGAGATTGTATCACGATATAGAATTGAGATTATAAGAATAACAATCAGATCAAAAGGAAATTTAAAAATGTAATGTTGCAAATCAAAATATCATAATTGATATCGTTACCATTAAAAATAACCAAAGTGTCCTTTTATAGGCATAGCATGTTTGTACGAACATCTCTATACGAAAGAGACGTTCGTATAGTCACTTCGTACGAAGGTCTACCTACATAATTTACAAAATAAACCTTCTAATAAAAAAATTTTACATTACAGACTCGAAGATTACCAGGACCACAAATGTATATTGAAGACGATTGCGGCGGTTATCTGGGACCAATACAGTTGTTCAATCACCATTACGACTGAATAGTTTTCCTTACAAGAATTCTAAGAAGATATAGCGCATATGTCAATGTGACTGAAAAAAATTTCAAATACGGCTGAAGACTTACACTTAGGAAATTTTTCTTTATTTGTAAATAGTGATGAATTTAGTTATGACAAGTATAACTGATGTCCTGTGAAATCACATTATCTGTTATGAGCTTATTAGTTAAGTCAGTTAGTTAGAATTAGGGTGCACGATTTTTCATTTTCACTCACACATAGCAAACTTGTACCCTCACTTGTATTCTATTTCAATCTAACTATTCAAATCAGTTGGGTTCATCTTTAATTGTTGTAATATTGATATGTCTATTAGTTGATCATTAACTATTTTTGCTTTAAGATCATCAATTTCTCAATCAACTGAAATCACTATCTTTGGGGGTGTAGGCATCACCCTAAACCTGTCGTATTTACATCACATTCTTTATTTAGTCTCATCACATTTTTTAAATATATATAATATTAGTATTCAATATACATACAATTTTTATGAGTTTATAAAAGAGATCATTAACTGTTTTTGCTTTAAGATCATCAATTTCTCAATCAACTGAAATCACTATCTTTTGGGGGTGTAGGCATCACCCTAAATCTGTCGTATTTACATCACATTCTTTATTTAGTCTCTTCACATTTTTTTAAATATATAATATTAATATTCAATATATATATATAATTTTGAAGAGTTTTTAAAAGAAAAGTTTTAAAATAAGTGTTTGTAAGTAGAATGGAAATAGATTTTTGGTAGGTTGAGAAAGATCATTTAGTTATATCTATCTATACTAATAAAACAAGATTTTTATAGACACTTATCATACTCGTCATCATAGTTTTTCCCGCCTAAACAATTCACCTAATTTTTGACAACTAAATTAATTGTTTCTTAATTTAGGCAATTAAAAATAACCTATAATAGTTTTTACCAAAATATTTTTGAATTAAAAATTTTGTTTAACATAGATTAAAATGGTTAAATCATATTTAAATTGTACATACTGAAAACAGTTTTATACACCACCTATATCAAATAAATAAATAACATTTTTAGCGCTACGCTCACAATTGTATCAGTCCGAGAATTTTTGTTTTCTCATTTCACATCTTCATGTTTTATTCTGTCTCATGTTAAATTTAATATTATGTTATTCAATTTTTTTAATATATCATTTCAGCATTCATTAATTAATATTTTTTTATTTAAACCGTGTAATACACGGGATTTAACCTAGTTATATATATAAGTTGAGATGTGAATGCCTAAACTGATAATCGCGGTGAATCTAGAATTTATTTTGGGAATGTAAGTGAAACAAATTTGTTAAAGTATAAGTTGACTAAGTGAATAAATTAAAATTAGATCCTTAATTTTATTTTATTTTATTTTTGCTGTAGTATAATTAGACTATAAAATTTGTAATCTTTTCCCATAGCAAATTTTGTAAATCCGACCCTCAAACGAGATTCGTCTATATACTTTCTAGGAATAGCTCGTGGTTCATCACATAGACGGTTATAATTTATACAAAAGTAGTTAATTGTACATCCAACCAGATATATCTTCAGTCGATCAAACCACTTTGTTCGTTGCAATAACTTATCGAGTAGGAATTTGTTTCTTTCTTCGTCGGAATAATTATATAGAGTAGTTGCACTGATACATTAAAAAAACATGTAATGCTTAATTTTCCAGCGTACATATTACATCTTTGAAAATCTTATATCTGATGTCACCAACTAAACCATTTGCTAGTGTAAATATAAATCATGACCCGAAACAGTTATGCCTAGCAGACATTACAACACATTAAAGGGTAAATATCAAGAACTCACATACGGTTCCACTTTTTAGATATTGAAATAATAATAACAATAATTAGTTACTGCTTATCGGGTGACTATTAACATTTTTCGAGATACTCGGGTTCTTGTTTCCATACTTAACCGGGTAAGATGCCATGATAGTTATCCCACATTTGCCCGTGGGCGTACCAACCACATTACGCTCCATTCTAACATACCCATTTTCACCCCAGTTAGGTCCCCACGAGTTCCTAACAATCCAATAGTCCTTACCATATTCTGAACCATAACCCACCACAACCACACCATGGTCGAGTTCAGTCCCACATGAACCACTAAAGACACCCTGAAATTTACAAATTCATGAATCAGTATAGTCTGTTCGCCTTTCCATTACGGGTTAAAAAATGGAAAAATTACTAAATTAAACATTTTTGAGCCAATTTTTATCAAAATGAACATGAAAAGCGTCAGCTAAAAAACCAAAAAGCGCAGGCTAAAAATATGGTCAACACCCCTTCATATTTTGCCACATATCATTTCGCTGGCTAAATTTAGCCTCCAAAATTCATGTTTATTTTTGTAATAAAATGGTTAAACTTGCTTAGTTTGGTAAATTTCCCTTAAAAATTGTATTGCTTCACCAAAACACAACATTAATTTACCATATTAAAAAGAACACATGTTTGACCTATGTATCTAAGAGCATTCACATTAGAGTCCTTAAAAAAATTTGTAAGTGTGTTCTTTATATTATATAGATTAGTTTAAAGTGGTTGTGACTAAAAAGATATAGAGAAACTGATGAAACCAGTAAATATAGAGAAATATTGTTCATTAAAGTAAATTGGAAAGAAAAATGTAATGATAAACGTATAAAAAATATTATTTAATTGAATAGTAAAGAGAAAAGGTAATGATTTTTGATAAATTATAAAGATAAAGAAGGAGATGCTAATCTGAATGCTCTAAAGAAGTTAAACAAATTGACATATGTAATCAAGGTTTAGACATCTTTTAGAGAGTTGTGACAAATAACTAAAATGACTTACTAGGTCGGTTAGTTTAATTGTATGGATTTTGATATTTGACGGCCAAAAAATTAGCTAAACGGGGATTAAATAAAAATTATTTTTGTATAAATGTTTAAACTTACGGAAGAATATAACTGAAATGCTCTTCCAGAAGCTTCTATTCCGACGCTAACGGGCTGGTGAGCCACCGCCTTCATCAACGCTTTCTCGTTCATCGGCGGAACATCTTCATAACCATCTATACTAACAATTTTTGCTTTATTCTGCACATCAATCAATTTCAATTTCACTTTTAAATTCAAACAAGAAATTATGATAACTGAAACTCGCAAAATGGATGTTTGTGTTTGATTTTGAATGATACTTACACGAATGGGATCGCACACGTCACCGACACCTTTGTAAGGATAGTCAGATTCGGAATCAATTCCGCCATTGGAGACGATGAACTGGAAAGCATAATCCATCGATCCACCATTGCAACCGCTGTTGTATTTGTTATCGCAGTCAACAAGTTCTTGTTCAGATAAACTGATCAAATCTCCGGTGAGGATTTGATTAATTCCTTCAACAGCCGCCACTGTTGAGAAAGCCCAACAACTTCCTGCATGGTTTGAACCAAATAAACTTAATTTTAGTTGCCTTCCATTATGTAATATACTAATATTTACATTTAAGCCTCAAAACTTCTATAAAATATTTGTACATTTTCTTTTAGTTTAGTTACACATAGATCTTGAATTTAACAAAGTTAAAATTTACATTTTCTGGATTAATTCCTCTTGTTATCAACTAGGTTACGACTTAGACGTGACATACACAATACTATTGTCTCTATGTTTACCTTAAAATTTTATTTGATATTTTTCTTCTTTACATTAATCTATCATTTTGTTTATGTTTTTAGCTAAGACTTTAATACTCTCTATTTTATGAAAATTATTTTATTGTTGCATCTAAGTTTTCTTATAAATGTTATTAAAAAATGACCTAATTCGGCCACAGAACACGGGTATATATAATCCTCAATCCACTACTTAAACTTAAAGCTTTCGTTCTAAAACCAAATTTGTAATTCACTTTGGTTATATCAATATATTGGTTTAATTAGTTTTTATAAATTAATAAACAGCCTAACGAATTTGAGTAAAAATACTTAAAATCAAATCTTACCACAACTTCCTTGATTTTTGATCGGAGTAACAGCACCTCTTTCTCTCCAATCAACCTTTTCCGGCAACATCGCATTGCCCTGAACGGCATACCTCCGGCTAATCTCACCTCTCTGAAACTTAGCAATTCTCCGATTAGGATCAACCTTCGTCCCCAAATACATAGAACGATACTCCTCATTGGTGAGATCAGCAAACTGGTTCAATCCGACGGTGTAAGTCCGGTTGCCGGAGAAATTGTGCTCATCGATGAACCTCAAATTATCGGCGAAGATCTGAAACCTACTCTCCTTCTCACCCAACGCATTATAGGTTTTTCCGTGACGTACCAGCCACAACTCATACGTATTCCTGATCTCCTCTTCTGTCCGCCATGGCAGCGAGATCTCTGCACGTGATTCTATAGAGATGTGAGTTGCATACGTGCGAAAGAAAATGAGACAGAAGAGAAGAACGTATGTAGTTGCAGCTGTCGCCATTGTTGTACTGGAGAAAAGGAGAGGCTTTCAAGTTTGAAGAAGTGAGAAGACCTCGCTGGGTATAAATAGACGATGATAGGGTAACTTTTTGTTTCACCTACGGTAAAATGCAAACGGTTGTTTTCTGAGTTAATTAGCCGGGTTTAGGCAACTTTCAAAGTTGTGTAGTGGTAGAGGCTTTGGGTTCTCTACATGAGAGACAGGTTCAATTCCCACTTTCAACACTTTGGAGGAGGCATGATGGCTCAATGAAGGAAGATAGAGATCTTTATGATCTTCTGTTCGATCCAGAGGTCATCCGGGTTTACCACCAGTGGGCCTTCTGGCGGTAGGTTTTCCCCGGAACTGGAGATAACTTGATACGTTTAAGGCTCCGTACGGCTAGATTGGCTAGCTGACGGTGGTCTTTTGCCATGGAGTCACCCCGTACGGAGTACCTAGCCAATTCAATGTTTGTTGGCCGTTCAAAAAAAATTAGCCAGGTTTAGTTGAACCAGCTACTGTTTCTATCATTAGCAAGATCCTCTCATCATCGTCGTACTCGGTATATATCTCACCTAAAGGTATGGTCTGAGTAGGGTAAGATAAAGATAAGCCTTACTCAACCCAAAGGAATAGAGAGACTACTAAGAAAGAGACTCTCGACTCATAATGCCTGATTAATGTTTTTAAGGTTATTTTAACAAAAATAAGTAAAATTACGATAAAACTATTGCAATTTTATTTTTACCTCTCGATAATACACATATATAAATGATATGAATGCTCTTATATATTTTAATAGTTTTTAAATGGTTTTGAGTGAATAAGAGAGAAAAATAATAATAAAGAAATAAAAGTTTATTATTTAAATAAAAAATATAGAGATAAATATAAGAAACCTAATGGGAAATGCTCTAACGTAAGTGCTTCTAACGAAGCTTGTTATACGTATAGAGAATGAACCTGGCTATGGTTATGTTTAAGGAGTGAGATTTGGGTGATTCGACTTTTTCTCCAAAACGGGTGACAAAAGACGGTTGGGTCAAATTTGGGGGAAATTGAGAGGGTCCTATGGTGGAGGAGCAGGAGCTCGAATATTGATGCAAAATTTTTTTATATTTTTTTAATTCAACTTCATTATAAACTGACTAACTCGAAAACCAGGCTAGGAGAGCAACAACAAACCAAACAAGACAACATACTACATGAAAAATAAATTTACATCAATCTACCCATTCGATCATTGAGATCTTATACCTGTGTTTAAACCATAAAAACCCAACGATCTATATCCCCGAAAATATCCTCCACTTTGGCAAGCTTCCCTGAAAACCTTTGTTCATTCCTCGCCTTCCAAAGACACCAATAAGAAATCATGATAATACCATGGATGGTTGACCATTCCGCCCCCTTATGACAATAGGACGACATATCCAAAAGATCTCTAACCGAAAAAGTAAAAAAGTTCGAGATCCTTCACCACGAGCTGACTTTTAGCCAAACAGCCAATGAAACCTACACCCAGTGAACAGATGGTCCACGGATTCCTCTGACTCAAAGCACAACGAGCATAAGTCGTTGCTAAAAGGAACACCTCTCCGGACTAATGCATCAAAGGTCGGAATACGGTACATCTCCGCTCTCCGCACGAAAATGTTGCATTTAGAAGGGACCCATTTGCACAAATCCATAACGTATCTCGTAGTCTTCGTTCCTACAGCGCAATTTAACTAAATTAAGAAACATCTATTTCCAAGAAACCTCGATATCAGCGCCTTATCTTCAAGGGTCAGTTTGTAGTGGCAACTAACTCCGTTAGAGATCTCGCCGCCATGCTCATCCAATGGAATCTGCTCAACATGAACGCCTCTTGCTGCAAAACTTTTTTATTGCAACTCACTTTATTATGGATTTTATTATCACTACGTAAAATATATGAACAAACTTACACATAAGAAATTATTTGTTCTATAAAAGTTATTTTCTCTAGAATCTCACACACTCATTTTTTTTTAAGATCCAATCGTATTAAAAACAAAACCCCAACCTGAAACTAGGTCGGAGACTAAACAAAACAAACACAACAATCACATAATTACAAATTTACACCAATCGGTACAGCTGACCGTAGAATATCTAGATCTATTTTTAAACCAAAGAAAACCCAAGGATCTAATCTCGCTCAATGTATCTTCCACTTTGATTTAGCTACCCGTGAACCTAGAGTTGTTCCTATCCCTCAAAATGCACTAGCAAGAGATTATGATAATGCCATGAATAGCTACTTTCTCGACATCTCTTTCCCCACAATAATTATGTAATAAAAGAAGATCCCTGACAGATAATGCAAAAATATCAGAGATACGGCACCATGAACTGATTTTTTGCCAGATCACCGTCGTGAAGCCACAGGCGGTTAAGAGGTGACACGCCTACTCATCGGACTCATTGCAAAAGGTACATAAGCTGTCGTCTATAAAAATACGCCTTTTAGCAAGAGCCGCCGTAGTCGGAATACGATCCAACTAGCTCTCCACATGAAAACCCTACACTTTTGAGGAACCCAATTACACTCGTCTGCCATAAATCTGTCACTGTAATCGAGGCTATTAACCAACAAATCTTTAACTGCGGCAACGCTGAAAGCACCGGAATCGTTGACAATCCATTTCCACCCATCACGCCTGTTGGAAAGCATGACGAGAAGAATTAAAGTTTGAAGGTTGGACATTCCTGCCTTTCCACTGTCAAATCCAGATCATGTCTCTAAAGCCACAACCCTTCTCCCTCCAAGCGATCGCGAACCCTGCAAGATTTCACAATTTCTAGACAAAACAGGTTAGGGAACATAAATTTTAAAGGAATATTATCCATCCTTATTAAGCCAGAACATAATCTGATAACCGTTTCCCACCACGCCTTTAAAGAAATTGCGGATCGGGACACCACTGACATGTTAAATGTTTGACTTTTATTCGACTTTCTTGTATGGTTACAGAGTGGGCGTGAAAAAGACCTACTCACCCTTTACACCACCCTCGTTCACGTGGTTTGGCGATAATGCCCATGCCGTGATTCCACCCATGCTTTGGGCACCTTATCGGCTAGCACCATCTGAAATGCAAGAGTTATTCAACCAACTTCAAGAACTCTTGGATAAGGGTTTCATTTGACCTAGTCATTTACCATGGGGAGCTCCAGTCATATTTGTTAAAAAGAAGGATGGGACTTTCCGTATGTGCATTGACTATCGCGAACTGAACAAGGTCACCGTAAAAAATCGTTATCCTCTACCTCGTGTTGATGATCTGTTTAACCAACTGCAAGGGTTAAGCTTCTATTTAAAAATCGATTTGCGGTCCGGTTATGATCAACTCAGAGTCCAAAAAAAGTACGTTCCGAAAACAGATTTCAGAACTCGATATGGCCATTACGAGTTTTTTGTCATGCCATTTGGTTTAACAAATGTGCATGCGGTAACCATGGACCTTATGAACCGCAATAGTAAATTGTATCTTGATAAATTTGTAAATTTTTTTTATTGATGACATCCTAATCTATTCTAAGAGTCATGCGGAATATCTAAATGTGAACAACTCTACGCCAAGTTTTCTAAATGTGACTTCTGGATTCGTGAGGTTCATTTCCTTGGACATGTGGTTAATGAAAAGGGGATTCACGTTGATCCATCTAAAATTCAGGCTATTTAGAATTGGGCGGAACCTAAGACTCCAACGGAGGTGTGTCAATTTTTGGGAGTAGCCGGTTATTATCGACGTTTTATTGAGGGATTCTTAAAAACTGCTCAACCTCTCACTACTTTAACCCACAAGGTGAAGAAGTATTATTTGACTTCTAAACAACAAGGTGCTTATCAGGATCGATCTCTGATCAATAAGCTGTGATTTCAATCGATTACTAGGCGGAAACAGGTAACTGTTTCAAGCTAACTATGAATATAACTCAAAACACAAAACAGTCACAGTGTAATTAATATTCAAGACATAATCAATGAAATAGTAAATGAACAGATTAAATGAATATTCAAAGCAGTTAATTTGGTTGAATGATCACAAAATTACAAACTGTGTGTAAATGCTTGTTCTAATCAAATGCAAAAGCGTGAAAAAGCATGTATCAAGCGTACATGCTAATTCTATGACATGCCTATTGTGACACCCCGCTCCCCGGCCCCCGGCCTCCGACCGGTCCGTGAGCGGGTCTATCACTTTAACTGCCGGTGATTGCAGGATCGAGCCCATTGACTAATAGTTAAACTTAGAATACATGACTTACAGTGTATATGTATTCGTAGTCCAGTGTAGTATAGCGGAAGCGTACATCAGATAGCCAATAC
>WOUH02000006.1:6714368-6726927 GCA_009936405.2 Stevia rebaudiana
AATCCCGACTAATCCCGATTAATCCCTAGGCGGTACCTCACCGCCTAGGTAGCGCCTAGCGCCTTCTCCAACCTTGGATTATATATGTGAATACATTTGTTCTAACTGTAACACATCTAAACTTTTGTACTTGAATACGATTGATTCAAACTCTACTTAAGGAACATGTGTATTAAGTTTTTAGATGGTGAAAAGTAAAACAACAAGAAAGAAAATTGGTTGAATAAAAAAA
Organism: Stevia rebaudiana; assembly: GCA_009936405.2. Taxonomy (NCBI): domain Eukaryota; kingdom Viridiplantae; phylum Streptophyta; class Magnoliopsida; order Asterales; family Asteraceae; genus Stevia; species Stevia rebaudiana. Next base: position 6,714,601 of record WOUH02000006.1, read on the forward strand.
TTATAAATATTCCATGTTAATAAAATATGAAATGATGAAACAAGAAAATTCTTTTGCTTGAGCTTAAAAAAATGCAACAAGTAGCATAATTAGTTATTTATTTATATTTGTTATTTAATTATAGTTGTATAGATAGAAGTTATTGAGATATCCTGATTCACATTCACAAGCTTCTCTATCTTCATCTTTATAAATCACTTAAAATAATAATTTTTTCTTTCTTACGTTCAATTAAATAATACTTTTTTAATTTCCTTATCATTATATTTTCTCTCTTATCCACTCACAACCACTTAATATTCAATAAAATATTACTTTTTTTAAATCACTACCTTTTCTCTCTTTTATTCAATTTACAAAATCACTACGTTTTTGCTTTCTTATTATCAATACATAGAAAATAAATAAATCTTTATAATACAGAGAATGCACTCACATCAAATTTAGGAAACCTAATGTGAATGCTCTAATGTTGTATATAAAGCTATGGAGTATTGCTATACACAATTACTCACTTGTATGGATTGAGACCAAATATAGTTTTGTAACAATTTAAGGTGGTTTGAATATCAGATAAAACTAATACATTTTAATTAACTATTTCCTTTTCATATTTTTTTGGTACACAAATGTATCAGAATTTAACCCAATTATTACATTAATTCTTTTCATAACAAATTACATTTACACAAACTCTTCAAGAATGTTTATTTAAAACCAACTAAAAATTTCAAATCTTGATAATAAATAACCAAATTTTACAACGGCCACCATAAAACACAAACACACTTCGCCGGAAAAGAACACCACCCTACGTTGCCTTCACCGTCACGGAGTGATTCCGGCAGAACCGGTGACCGTTACTCTCATCCACCACTCTTTCCACCATATAATGCGCCAATAAATCCTTCGAAGACTTGACCAAATTCTCTTTACACAAAAACTCATCACTTGACACCCTCTCAACTTCCCTCTTATAATCATGCACAAACACATGCGTTTTCCGGTTACCGCCTTTTTTACTCCTCGCCAGCACACCGGCGGTGAAGATCGCCGACATCCGCCCTGGACCCTCTGGCCAATACCCGCGTGGACCATCCACCAGAATAATATCCCAATCCAACTCATACAACTGGTTAGGAAGATCATTTAACCCGAGTTTACAATCGGAGAATAAAAGATTTTGCACCGGCCGGCATTCGTTACGCGCTTGGTCTCTAACCATGGTTACAAGATCATGAAGCTCACTAATCTTGGTTGTGTATTGCACATCATACGCTTCGATCTCCGGGTGCTTTTCCTCGATGTAAGCGGCATAGTAGCGATTTTCATCGATGAAAACAGTCCGACCGTGGTGGTTTAGCGCGTTCCATAGTAGTGTTTCAGGCGTAAGACCGAAAACAAGAAAGTTACAAGGTGACGGACATTGCCGGAGGATGTCGGAGATTTGTTTGATGTCGGTGTGTGACATGTGATCGGACGAGTTGGTGTTGGCGGCGTAGTGCATTAGAGCTTTAGTGACTGATTTGGGGAGAATGTGGTGGTTGATGGTGGATACCACGGTGGTGAAGGAAGTTGAAGTGGTGGATTTGGTGGTTGTGATGAAGGATTCACGCGTGTAGATGAAAGTGAGGAGAGAGGCTATCGCGAAGATGGAGACCGTCGCGATCAGCCAGTAAAGGCGGGTGGAGGAACCTTGTTTTTGGATGTAGGGGTGGAGGAGGATGAGCTTTGTTCCACCATTGTTAATTGTGTTCTTCATTTTGTGTGTGTGTGTGTGTTTTGGTGTTGTGAAGAAGATGAGTTTTTGGGTGATTTTAAAGAAAGGATTTGGATTGAGCAGCGAATAAGGGTGAAGCAAAAGGGATTGATGGAGATGCTACAATGGCTAAGCCACCTTATTTGATTGTGAGATTTCATCTGAAATTTAGCTTGTGCACCTAATATGTAAATTGATAGTATTTTAATATTATCAACACATGTTATTTAATATTGTCAACACATGATACAACTTAAAAGATGTTCGAATATAACTCGACCTTGCAAATGTATTTCAGCCATTAGCTTTATAACGGTATATTACCATCTTCAATTTTTCTATAACTTAACTCCATATAACTTTTTAAAAAAAATTTTATTCGTTTCTAAATTTATTTTCATTCTTAATCTCTATCCGTATTTTACACACAAGCAATAATGTCAAACCCCAGACACACATAGAAGACTTAGCAAGTCAGGTGATAATAAAAGTTGTTACCGATGAAAGTATAGCACAACATATTTAAAATATAGATAATTTATAACAATTTAAAAGAAGTTATTAGTGATGACAAACCATCATTAGTTTTAAACTCAACAATCATAACCACAACATGAACTTCTTAATAAAAAATCTAGTTAACTATCCCAATACATGGTTTGCCCTAAGAACCGATGTCATTCCCATGCATTGCATGCTTAATTACCTGAAAAACATGCCAAATAAAAATGTCTAAACCAAAGGTTGGTGAGTTAAGAGATTTTATCAAACATAAACAAAGTTGTTTTCTTGGAAAAGAACCGTGATGACAAAGTTTTGTGTTAGTGAATATCGTAGACTAGCTAGGTCCTACGACATGATCACCACCAAGAGCTCATAATCATCTACCAATATACCATGTGGTCTCTACCCTCAATGATTATAACTTTGGGAATGAATCCCCTTTGGAACGAATCCACCAAAAACAGATGTTACTGTGACACCACGCCAGTTTAGCTTAATAGATGTCTAGAACCATGTATATGAAACGTGCCTAGTAATAATAATTATGAAAACGGCCTAGACTTAACTACACACAATCAGCAAGTGTACTAGTCAAATATAGCAAGCAAGTGAGACCGAGTATAATCCAAAGACTAGGATAGAACCAATGGCACACACAGATTAAAAAAATGGTCATACTATCAAATTGTCTAGAATTTTTGTCTTTATAGATTAATTAATTAAAACTTAACAATTAAGCACACAAAACAAAGCAGAGCACGCAAACAAGTAGCAAACAGTAATATGAGAAAGAAGTAGTCACATAGGATAGTATCATGCAATCAATTGTGAAGAAATCGGATCATGAACTCAAGATTGGTGATATGGTTTCTATGGATTAGGCAACTAGTGATGTAAGTAAGTAATGTGGAACTATCCCCTCGGCCTGGACCACTAGAACAAAGACACCTAGCAACGAACCTATGTTAGGTTCCAATATCTCTAACGGTTTGTATCCTCTCAGCCTAAACTACCCGTATATTAGGTTCTTGTACGAAACTTTTCCTCTCGGCCTAAGTCTAGCAACTATGGGCTACAAAACTACGTGGTCCTATACTTTAATTGCTAACGACAGTACTAGTCAACCTAGATCATCCTCTCGGTCCACTCAAACTAGTCAATACTACAGTAGACAACTACCCTTATCTCCTCTCGGTTTCAAAGGTGCAAACCACAACCTAAACTAGCAAAATCAAACATCTCATCAAAGCTATTCATTGTAAGGTATTGAAATATGGTATTTAATATTATGAAACTTTAATAGAAATCATATGCTTTGGATTAATTGTGTCCCGCCGGTGAATTTCGGGCCTCCGGCAGAGTGTGACATTTGCAAACTTACAACTTGAATTAACTGTTTAAACAAACCTGTGAACTCACCAACCATTATGTTGACACTTTTTAATATATTTTCTCATGTAAATTTGCAGCACGTTAAGGCTAGGGCTAAGTGGCATCTAAAGCAGCGCTAAACATTTTGTCAAAACTTATGAACTAGAAATTGTGTTTAGGACTGACGTGCCTATTGGATAATGGATGTCCGATCATCGATAAAAGTCAACGTTACTAATGAAATGTATGCTCCAAAGAGTTACACTTTGAAAAAAAACTAATAATATCTAAAGATGTTAGATATTAATAAATTCACCATATGCGGTTAATAGAACTGATTATTTATTATTATCTATGAAATAATAATAAGTGGTGATATTATTATTTGTGAAATAATAAATTAGAGTTTTTATTATTTATTAAATAATAATATAAACCGGTAATTATTATTTATGATATAATAATTGGTAACTTTATTATTTGTGAAATAATAAAGGTTAAAAGGTGATAAGAAATTAATTATTTGATAATTAAATTAAATAGATATTATTTGAATTTTGAATTCGAATTATCTATTAATTCTTAATATAAATAGAAATTATTTGAAATTCGAATTTGAATAATCTATTTATTAATTATTATAAAGGGAATAATTAAATAGTCAATTATTCTTCAGGGTTATAATTGTAAATGTCACAAGGGAGAATTGGTAAATACAGTTCACTATATGATTAATTAAGATTTAAAAGGTGTTTTAAATCAGGTTACAATAAATAATAAAATGAGTTTTTTTTAAATCATATACGCGAAATCCCAACATTGATATTAGAGTCTCTTTTACACCCGTTTAAACATATTTATAATCGATCTTATGTTTTTATTTGTCAAAACCTTTTTTTGATAGAAGATCGAGCCCTTGATTCTTTGGTTGTGATTGTGATGATAATTCGAGCCTTAGATCCGACCCATATGAATTGTTGTAATTTTTTGTTTAGTTGTTGTTTGGTTGACTATGAAATTTTTGTTTTATACGGGTATTTGGACAAATGTCATCCTAAATAGCCAGTTGCTGCATCCATCGTGTCTCTTTGGTGTCCTTCATAAAGGTCGATTTCTAAAAACCGTTGTTTTTGTATTATTGTTTAAAATGCATGTAATTAGATTCATGTTTTGGGATTTGTTTTGAAACTGTAATTTATTGTAACCACACGCTTCCGCACGCGCAAATATAATTTGATAAATTAATATGATTAATCGAGATTTAAAAGAAGTTTCAAATCAAGTTACATTTAATAACAAAATGATTTTTTATTAAAATCGTATACACGAAATCCCAACATTGGCATTAGAGCCTCTTTTACACCCGTTTAAGCATATTTATAATCGATCTTATGTTTTTATTTGTCAAAACTTTTTTTTGACAAAAGATCGAGCCTTTTATTGTTTGATTGTGACTGTGATGATAATTTGAGCCTTAGATTCAACCCATGTGAATGGTTGTAGTTTTTGGTTTAGTTGTGTTTTGGTTGAATTTGAAAATTTTGTTTTATACGGGTATTTGGACCCGATATAATAGATTACATTTCAATTTTTTGTAAAATAGTTAGTATTTTTTAAATGTAACCGAGAAATCAAGATCAAATGAAGACAATCAAAGTTGGAGATCTTGGATCAAGTGTGAGATTACATTCAAGGAGTTCATTTGTAAAGACCTTAAGATCTCGGATCAAGTGGGAGTCTACATTCAAGTTGTTGAGTTGTAAGGCCTAGACTAGTTCGGTTTGCGTTTGATGGCTCGAACAATACCGAGCGACTTAGATCGAGGCTCGTGTCATATGTATTTTGTTGTTTGTGATAGTTGATCATTTAAAATATAATTAATTGGCAAAAACAAAATATTTTCACAATCATTATAAAAGAATAGTAAATATAAAAGGAGTTTTATAATTACTTAAAAGGGCATTTAAATAAAATGTTGTTTTGTTTAAAAGATAAAACGAATTATAAAATAACAGAGTTTATTTTGTAAATATTTAAACTTGTTAGTTTAAAATTGGTTCGCGAAAAATACGACTTAGTTTTAAATATGGTATATAAAACAATGTAAAATCAGATTTAGATATATTTTTGTGCAATAGGGTGATTTAAAATCGGATTTTGTAAAAATGTAAAATCCATTTTTTTAATGTTTTTGTAACTTATAATTAAATTATTAATTAGTTAATAAATTCAAATACATTTAAACATGAAAAATTTATCTAAACATTTTAGATATATTTTTAGACACCTAAAATCAGTATGAGACTTGTTTTTATACCGAACTAATTAGCTTTATAATTAATCATGGATGAAAGCATAATCATAGTATTAACTAACTTCCTTAAGTTAAATTTATATCATTAATAAACTTGGAATTATCATAGTTAATATAGTAAGAACTTTTACAATAACTTTAGATACAAAACTCTGCTACTAAAGATTGTATTGGTTGCAAAACGATACTATATAAAACCTTAGATAATAATCAGTTTTGTAGAATTATAAATCTCATAATAGTTTAGCCGAACTTTATAATTCTTAATAAACGTTGTTTGTGTCGTATAAAAACATGACAAAAATAACATAATTTATATTATTATCATTTTAGACGTATATTCTTATAAATAATAATAAACGCGTTTGCAACATATTATCTAGTTTTATGGTTACTCCTATTATTATTATTACTACGAGTAACATAAAAAGAAACATCAAACCTCAATCATTTGAACCTAAACTTGTACCCCATTTCTTAAGAACCTAAGATCTAAATCTACTTTTCTTAGACTTAAAATTAGGAAAACGTAGTTGTATATTTGAATTCATATATCTTATATTTAGGATGACATTTGTGGGCGATTTCACGTTGTCTTGGATATTCATTCTTACACGTGATTACTCGAACTCCTTATCCCTAAAGTGAGTTACATTGCCCCCAGTTATTGTATTCTTCGTGTGTATTCGTTAAATGTAAAAAGCTGCCCGTAAGGGTTGTAGATCTATGGGGACTAGCCACCCCGGCCCTGTCGGTGACTGTTCAGCATGAAAAACGTGTTACTTATATTTGGGATGTTGTTTTGGTATACTTAATGGTTGAATGCACGGTAGTCTGTTATGTGTGTTTTTGCATATATGCCTTGCATGTGAAAGTATTAATTGCGAACTTTTTATTCTTGATGCTTATACATATGTATAAATTTGATATAATAACATAAAACCTATATAACCCACGAACTACCTCGTTTGGTTGACACATTTCTTACATGTTTCAAGTGCTACTTGAGTTATGACATTGGATGATCACTTAAGATATAAAAGACTTTGAATTAGTCTAATTTGAATCGGTTGAATGTAATTTGTTTGGACATGTTTACCTTCTTTGTAAGATATTGAACAATTGTGAACAATTGTGTCACGCTGGTTCAGCAGGGTGTGGCACTTTCAAACTTACAACTTGAATTATCTATTTAAACAAACCTTTAAATTCACCAACCATTATGTTGACACTTTTTAATATGTTTTCTCATGTAAATTTGCAGCACGCTAAGGCTGGGGCTAGGTGGCATCTCATGCAGCGGTAATTTTTTTTTCAAAACTTATGAACTTGAAATTTTATTTGGGAATGACATGCCTATTAGATAATGGATGTCCGATCATCGATAAAAGTCAACGTCACTAAAGAAATGTATGAACCAAAGAGTTACACTTTGGAAAGCAACTAACCTAATATCTAGAGAGAGGTACTGAGGTTTGGAGGCAAGCTATAAGCCTTGAACAACCCACTTCCCGATGAACCACCTATTGATTGTTTGACGAGCGAAAGGATGAAACACAGAAGCGACCATTGTGATATAAAGTGTCTTATATTAACATCAGTTTCACTTGAACTTATGGAACAAATAAAATATTTGCCAATTCATGGGATGATTGATAAGATCAAAGAGAATTTTGATGCTAAAGGGAAATGGCGACTTTAGCTAATGCAACTGTTTTATCTTAAAAAAAGTTGTATTAGGCTAAATTTTTTGTACTGACTTTTGACTCTCCAAAATTATAAGTTTGGTATAGTTTTTTGCAATTCACATGTAAGCATGACAACTAAGGAATTTATGTGGAAATATACAAGATTAACTATAGCATACATAAGCCTAAGTTTACCAAGTCTCACAGCAAAGTTTAAGGTCTCAATCCTGTACCGTCACTGATAGGGTGGGTTGGTTAGTCCAACAGATCTATCATCGTGTTACAGGTCGGCTTGCAACAAGTTAATGAATATGCAAAGAGTATCAACTATAGGAATCAAGTACTTTGGGACATCAAGCACACAGCATGTGTGTTACAAGTGTTGAATCGCATTAAAGTATAAGAAAATAAGTTTAAGTTTGTTTTCATGTTTCACCCAAGAAGTACAAAAAACATGAAAAAAGGGCTATGTGAACTTAACTTGGATTCCAAATAGTGATAGAGAGTGAATGTAGATAATAGTCCATGATGTGAGAAATTAATCTCTCAAAAGAACCTATTAATATGGATAAGATAATGTTCGCTAAGTAGGTTTAGCTAGGTAGCTTGAATCTATGTTTCGATCACTATTCAGACATTTAGTTGTATAGTTTGATTGTTGAACCTGTTTAAGTAAGTAATAGTAGTTTCATTTATTATTTGTAAATAAGTATTCTATTAACTTATGACACAACAGTACCAATTATTATTTTATGTTATTTAAATGATAAACAGTTTATAATTATACATGTTATTTATAATTATAGAGGTTCTTTTGAAACAAATACACATCCTTAAAAAAAAGTGTGTCAGGGTCTTTTTGGAGGAGCCTCTAGTCTGTCTCTGTCTCATCTCCCCCAGACCGTACTACAATAGTGGGATTTCACTAGGTAGGTTGTTGTTGTTTTATTTATATTAGAAAATAACTTATAAAATAAGCCTTTACTTATTATGAATATTAGCATTCATTTAAGTGTAGTTTTGTAACATCATTTATGTAAACTAAATTCATAAAACAAATTATAAAAATGTCTAAATAATTCAACAAAAGTTTTCTGTTTTTCATAATGTATATTTTATGGAAATTTAAACATTTAGTCTTATTTATAAAATAATAAGTCTTAATGACTTTTTAATATTATTAAAGAAATAATACAGTAAGATAAAACATATTTTTATAAAATTCTTAGTTTACTAGTTTCAAAAAATAGGGGATTCAAAAAGATGAATTTAAAAAAAAATCTGGTATTTTTCTTTATAAAAATTTAATTTATTATCATTTATTTAAGGTTAAATAAAAAAAAGTTAGAATTGTATGAAAATAGGAAAAACCAGTTGGGAACAGGGGGTTGCGGCTTTCGAGCCCGTTCCCTCTGGTCTATTGACATGCGTCTCAACTACCAGGATACTAGGGGTTCGATGGTTTCAATCCGGTGGTTAATTATATATTACAGATTAGATGAACCCCAGATTCTATGCTTTTATTGTTGAAACAAATTGAGGGGTTCTAATCCCCTGATGATTACGAAGCTATTGGTGTAAGAAACTTACACGATGGGGGCGTCTAGGTTTCTGATCATAAAGTGGCTGGAGGTACGGTCGGTTTCTAGTCTCGGTCAGGTCTTGCTAGTCTCGGTCGGTTGCTAGTCTCGAACTTGTTTTTATGGTTTTCTAGCAACACATCTGTGGGATTCGATTACCTTGTTGTTACGCATCGTTTATTTGGTCAAATCCATTATTCTTGGAAACGTTCTGTGAAATTGATGCGAGAGGATCAATCAACATCGCGATACTTGTGATTTGGTGAAAAGCATTGGTCAAGGATCGAGAATTGGAAAGTTCTCGGAATTTCCGGTTGAATGGAGTCGCCGACGGTAGACAGCTCCGGTTAGCTGTGTGTGCATAAGTTTTCATAAATTTTACACAATTGGCCCTCCAAGTTTGTATGATCTTTTATTTTGAGTGGAATGGTTTTTCAAGTTTTGGTTTTGACACTTATGGCCTCCTAACTTGAGTTTTACACTTTGTTAATTTATTTTGTTCATAACTTGTTTTATAAATTTAATAATATTTAAGGTTTATTAGTTATAATCATCTATAAAGTTTTGATACTGTTGTTTTGATAACAACTTTTGCTCAAAAGTTTGTGATAATTCGTTTTAATTTTAATTTAGAATTTGATTTACAAATCTATAATATCCTTTATCCATATGTTATAATTATATAGCTTCTTGATGTATTGGAAGGTATATATAAAAAATAAGGTCAACACTATCTAGTAATAAGGATAACCTAAACCAAACTACAACTACGGGCCAGTGTACCCGACGAATGCAGAATAGCGATGGTAAGTCCAGATATCGATCCTAGGGATACACGAACACAATACTAAACCTTAACCAGTAACTACTAGCCTAAAATAAAAGAAGAAAGAAAATAAATATTCACAAGATTTGTATACAAATTTATTTTTGGATTTTGAAAGAAGTTTTAATAGTTAAAATGACAAATAAAAATAAAAGTCGACTTGCCACGGCACGATTAAAGTCGGGAAACAAGCAATGGGGAAGTGACTACCTAGAATCGGAATCCTAAAGAAAACACTAAGCAACGCCAGATTACATGGTCAGTCTCACTAGCACTACAAAAGAACATAAGGGTCATGAAAAGCTCACCGGTATGAGGTTCGGATCTCCTCTCGGTCTCACCAAACAAGGATGTCTAAGATTTCAAATAACTGTTTTACTTGGTGTGTCTCAATAATTACAATAAACTGGGTGTGTAACGGTGTAAAGAAATCAAGTTGAATAGGTTAATTATGACTTGGAATGAAAGATATAAAAAAGGAGTAAACAGAAAACTCAATGGTCATGCAATTTACCTGAAAACCTAATAACATAAGACACACCGACACCCTATCTCATGGTTAGTCTCAACGATGGTTAAACCACTAATCTTAATCACACTACAATTAATATCCTATGGTTTTCTATGGTCAAGCAAAACCACACTCAGAATCAAACACAAAGTCTAACACTAAACTTGCAAAACTAGGTCAAACAAAAAGTCATAAACCCAAGACTCACAAGAGGACACATCATGCAATATAAATAATAACAGTAGTCAAATAACAATAAACCCAAACAAATATTTATCATAAACAATCTGTCAAACCAATTAAACAAACCCGAAAACTATATAAATCAACCAATAATTATACCGAATCCAGGTATCCTAAAAAGGATTAGCTACTCATCTCAATATTAATAAAAACTGCTAAGTTCAAGTTACCGTTCGTCAAGAAGAATACTAAATAGATCGCCGACGGCTTGAAAGTAATTTCAGTTTCCTTCCTTTGATGCTTGGGTCGTCTCCCTCCAATTGAATATAATGCCGTGATCTCCTTTTAATCTTCTACGGATGCTCTCCTCCTTCAATCTACTGCCGCTTCCTTCTTTTTATTTGTTTAGACCGACCTCTTTGTTCTGCCGTAAGCCTCCTTTTAAAACCTTCATGTGAGCCCTTCTTCCAATTATTTTATGTGGGCCAAATAGATGGGATGCCATGGGCTGCTACCAAATCCAATTCACAAATAATATTGACCGCCTCTTGAATATTTTCACATTTGACAATATAATATTACTGTGGTCCACTTTGAATACTTGTGAGTTGTGAAATCCAACACAATAAAAACCCAAGTGACATTATTTTCGTGAGTTTTCATCTCACTCCAAGCTCTAAGGTCTACTAAAAATTGACTTGAGTCCACGTTAAATGTGCTTTCTTATATTTGGTGTGTAATTCCCATTAACCTTTTAGTGTAATCCAATGAACTCATAATTAACAACGGTTTAGATTCTTCATAACTCTAAGTTTCGAGAACTCCTCAAATCCCCACGGGTCTTGGTTTTTTCATAGATGAGCTCGTTTAAGAATAGAAACCTATAAAACAAATGCAAACTAAATAATAACTTATATTAAATAAAAACTAATTAAAACTAATTAAAACATAATAAAGTAATATAAACTAACTAATAAAAAGATGTGTAATTAGAGACACCTCAATAGCTTGTGTAATGATTAAACTAAATTGATTCCAAAAGTTGAACAAACCATTATTCCGTTGATAATTACTGCAACATTTCCGGATTTGTTACCGGAAAGTTAGCGGTTATTACACGAAATCTGAGCACTTTTAGCATGTGTACCAGGTTTATAGAATGGAGTCTCGATTAGCCGAGACTAGATAAGGGTGGCATGAATGACATATGTGAAAGCTGACTGCATATCTTAAAGACTGACATAGAATAGAAATGTATTATGTAAAGTTTTGTTTAGCCGTCGGCTATGTACTCGGGTTTACTTATTGTTGGTGCATGTATAAGTACCTAGACTAGTAATTGAATAGGGTTATTTTGGTAAGCTTGTTTAGTTCTGGCGCATGGCTATATGAGACATAAAGTTATGGTCGCACGGTTTTATGCGACAAGAGGTTACTGTCTCACTAAATTAATAAGACACAGATATCCTCTCTCGCATAACATGTATGATGCGAGAGATAGATGGTATAGATAGAGGCATGGTTGTAAAAATCCCGACTAGCCTCCGATTAATCCCCGATTAATCGCTAATCCTCCCCTCACCGATTAGTG
>WOUH02000006.1:6727027-6739561 GCA_009936405.2 Stevia rebaudiana
GGGGGTCTGTAGAGTCAAATATGTCCCTAGTCTGTAATGGTCTTTTGTAAATGAAATGTAAGGTTTATTTATTCAATATTGTAATATGCGATACAGAAGAGTAAGTATGCGTCATGCGAATCAGAATGTCGATTCGCATGGACCATGCGAATCAAATCACTGATTCGCATAAGTCCACTGTTTCGCATACTAATGCTATAAATAGGTGACTTGTTGTCATATAAGGATAGAGAGATTAGTGCTAAGTGTTGAAACTCTGTCAAATTGTAATCTTTGCAAACCGTTGTCGATTTAATTGAGTTTAAACTTTTTATAACCTTCTATTTCATCTTATTCTCATGGATATGATACTAGTTGTTTCCACCAATTAGGATTAGTGTTGATATCACCTATATTTGTCATTATGATCTTGTTCTAAGCGTCAAACAGTAAATTTTCGATCCTACAAATAGGTTAATCCAAACACTATTGACTTATTAGTTTCTAGGGGGTGGTTAATAAGAAAACCACTTTTTATGCGAGAAACAAAACACAATACATAAGTGAACTTTAAACATTTCCTATTTCTTCATACATTATTATTTTTTAAAATAGTTAGCACCATTAAATCACAAATTTTACCATCTTTCAAACGAGTATAATAAAGCTATGTCAAAAACATAAAACAGTTTTGCGTCGTAAGTTGTAGTATACTACATATATGTAGTATACATTTTTTTAACGGCTACTTGTAATATACATAGATCTATAAAAAAAAAAAGACACTTATAAGAAATGCGTAAAGTAACTCAAATTACTAAAATATATGAATTATTATTATATTCCATATATGAAGTATGACATACTACAATTTTAAAAGCAAATGTAAACACCATTTTAAAAACTCGTTTCTAAAGCTTATATGCACTTTTAATAAGTAATCCCAACATCCCCTATGAATTAGGGGTGTGTATGGGTCGGTTTTGGTCGGTTTTTGGCTGAACCCAAAACCAAAACCGAAATTTTGGTTTTTCGTATTTTAAATCCGTTTGGGTTCGGTTACTTCGGTTTTGGGTTTTCGATTTTTGGTTTGGGTTTTGGTTTTTTCGGTTTTTGTACTTGAGTTGGGTTTGAAATGATTTTACAAATAAATAAACCTTTAAACAAATAAAAAAAGTCAAAAGTTTATTTGGTAAATAGTAAAGATAAGATTCTCCTATTTATAAAAGGATACCTCTTTCATGTTTCTTTCATCTTTCGTGAGATTAATGTAAAAGCCACAATCTTCTTTTATAGATAAATTATTCTACTATTTTTTTCAGTCAAGTTACAATATGGGATCAACATAAAAGCTACCTTATCATTATTTACTAGTAATCCAAAGTTACATTCGGTTATTTCGGTTTTTATTTTAGGCAAACCCAAACCCAACCCAAAAATGTCGGTTTTTTGAAAAAAGTTATACCACACCCGTCGGTTTTGCTTTGTTTCGTTTATTTCAATTTGAATATTTCAATTTTTTTTGTTCGATTCTGTTTTTTTTTTTTTTTCGTGCACACCCACTGCTGTGAACACAAAGATAAACATTTTTATAGAAATCCGTTGACACAAACTATAAACATTTTTATCGGAAATATCTGGACTCAATAGTGTAGAATCACAACACAGCCCCACTTCGGCGACACCAATCGCCGGCGACCTTTCCCGATTCTATTAACCTTTTATATGTCGTATTCCTTTTTTTCCTTGCTCATACACACATACACTGTGTGTATATAAGGCCTAATATTATACGGCGATTACGATTTACGAATCCTAGAGAATTTCTTTGGTTGATTGATTGCTTAGAATGGAAGTGAAACCTAAAGTTAACGGCGACGTGAATGATGAGAAACAGAATCATCGGCCGGCGGCAATCTCCGGTCCCACCAACCGGATGGTTACCCCGCTTCTCACAGATCTCTATCAGTTCACCATGGCTTATGCGTACTGGAAAGCTGGAAAGCATAATGAACGAGCTGTGTTAGTTTATCGATTCCTGTTTTTGTTCATTATATGAGTTTGATTTTAAGATTTGGTTATATGGTGCTAGCTTTTGGTTCTGGATGTAATTGATTGGTTATTGTAATCTCCCTACTTGTCCAGCATATGTAATTAGATGAACAACTGTAAAATGTTACAATTTCTGAGATTGAAACTTTTGTAAATAATTAGGGAACTTTAACTTTTGTGGTAGATACTAATAATATTAAATGCTATCTGTAATCCAGTTCAAGACGACTCTCCTGACATTTTTTAAATTATTACATTTGTTCATGAGTTAAGATGCAAAAGTGTAATTGTTCTAGATGTAACCTACAAGACCAGAAATTTTATGTTTAATTATGTTAAATTACACCTTGAACTGATTATTTGGGAATTGATTAATGTTTCAATTACTGCTATGATTAAATTCTGATGTTTGAGTCGGTGTACAGATTGTCGGATCCTATAGGTTATCTGTAATGTCTAGACTTATTTCAGGTTTGACTTATACTTTCGCAAGAACCCTTTTGGTGGTGAATACACAGTTTTTGCTGGACTTGAAGAGTGCATAAGGTTCATTGCAAATTTTAAATTCTCAAACGAAGAGATCACATTTCTTCGAAAGACTTTACCTCCTACGTGTGAGGTAATCATCGAATCAGTTGGATTGAAAGTATTAAAATAGTCGATCCACATTAGATGCACGATGAAATTTGATTTATTGCTGTGATTCAGATGTATCTAGACATATGATATATCCAGCTTAAATATTCCCTAACCAATCTTTGTTATGATGAAATTAGGATGGTTTCTTTGATTATCTTCAAGGAATTGATTGTTCTGATGTTGAAGTGTATGCTATTCCTGAGGGTTCGGTTGTTTTTCCCAAAGTACCCTTGATGAGGGTTGAGGGCCCTGTAGCTGTGAGTGTCTACAACTGCTTCATCATGCAATATTTGTTTAAAACATTTTAAAATGAAGCTCATATATATATGTATCTTTACATGATATTATTATTACAGGTGGTTCAACTGTTGGAAACTCCTTTTGTAAATCTTATAAATTATGCATCATTAGTCACTACAAATGCCGCAAGGCATCGCTTTGTTGCTGGAAAATCCAAACTTCTTCTTGAATTTGGTCTTCGGCGGGCACAGGTTCGTGTAAAATTTATGTTTTTTTATCGTTAATAGATATAATGTTTTATGGGGTGGTTCATGAGTGGACTCTTTGAGGGAGAACTAAAAACCCCCACTTAAGTTAGCTTTAATATTTCCTATTTTTTCAGAGGTTATTATATTTCTAAAATGGTTTGCACCACTGTATCACAATTTTTTTTAATCTTTATTACATGTATAATAAAGCTATATTAAACAAAATATCACCTTGTAAGTTGGTTAATACTACATATATGCACTATACTTAACGCGTAAACTACCGAAACCTCAGGGATTACACGTTGCAAGTGAACGTTGGTAGCTGTTTGACCGAGTTAGAAGGAAGACGTGTTAGTCAGGAATGCAGTTTCATTTAACCTGTTTAATTAATGTTTCCAGTAGTGTTTATTTAATCAATCAATTAGTCGAAATCCATTGTAATCAGTATACATAAGCTTTTGATAAGCATATGATCTTTGAAAAAAGAGATTACATTCAACTATTTCCATGTTTGATTACAAAAGTTGCTTTTGATCTAAACCAACATTTGGTATCTAGAGCTCACGGTTCCGATACCGGTTCAATTTGTATGCCAAAGTATTTCCGGTTCAACCCAATGTCGATCATCACACCTCCAAATCCCTCAAAAGAAAGTTCCATCTCATTCCAATGCCCGATCCTCACTTCCATAAAATTACAATACATGGGCGATTAAGATGGAGGCTATCATGGATGCCCACGGGTTGTGGGATGCCATCGAACCATAAGCCGGTATGGCTGTGGACGAGAAAAAGAGTAAACAAGCTTGAGCGTTCATCTTTCAGTCGATCCCAGAGGAGATTTTGTCGCAAGCGGTGAAGAAGAAGACTGCTAAGGATGTATGGGAGTCATTAAAATCAAGGTTTGTGGGGGCTGAATGGGTTCAAAATGTAGGACTCCGGATTCTCAAGAGCGAGTTCAAAGGGATGCATATGCAAGACGGAGAGTCAATTGATGTCTATGCTGGAAAACTGTCTGGAGTAGTCTCAAAATACAGCGCTGTGGGTTCAACGTTGGACGCTGAGGAATTAGTTCGAAAATTGTTCATAAACTTAGTTGCCCCAGTTGAGCAAAGTTTTGATGTGGATATGATGCCATTCGATGAAGCTGTCGCTCATTTGAAGGCATATGAAGATCGGGTGAGACTTCGGCAGGCTCATCAAGAAGCAATTTTCGAACTAATTCCTCAGCGTCCAACGTTTGGGCATTACACTTTCGAATGCAAAGAGACAAAGGAGAAAAGAGATTAGGTCAACTTAAACCAAACCCAAGAGGATGAACCGGCTCTTTATTTGAGCATACATGCAGAAAGGCACCTCAATGATCTTGTTGAATGAAGATAAAATTTTCCCAAAGTTTGGTGGAAACAAAGAGGTTTGGTATATAGACAATGGTGTGACAAACCACATGACATGGATGAAAGAAGCATTTGCAGAACTGGATCATAAGGTGACGGGTCCAAAGATCAGATTGAGGGCAAAGGACAAATGGTGTTTGAAAGTAGAAATGGTGAACACATTCTTATTTCAGATGTTTATTACATACCTGCCTTCACATGCAATATACTTAGTTTGGGATAGCTCACAAAAGAAGGATATGTTGTTCACATGAATGGAAACCTTTTGAAGTTGTTTGATGATCATCAAAGACTCATTATGAAAATCCAAAGATATGTTAATCGACTTTATAAAATTTCATTAAAACTTGCAAAACCTGTTTGTATTGCTTTACATGTGGAGGATGAGGCATGGTTGTAATGATGCAGGTGTCGATCAATACACTAACATAGCGCATTACGATCACACACCTTATCAAGGGTTACGGTCGATCGAAGGATTATATGATAACACTAGAGCTTACATTAATACAGACGTTCAAGATCTATATGAAAGAAACACAGGTCTTATGTTCTTTGATGGGGAGCCCAAGAATTATAGCGAGGCAGAAGCGAAAGAAGAGTGGGTAAAGGCTATGAAGTCTGAGCTCGAGTCAATTGCAAAGAATAATTACTTGGTTGTTGGCCCGGTTGCCACAAGATCAAAAGGCCATAGGACTGAAATGGGTGTTCAAAAGCAAGGGAGATGTGGAAGGAGAAATCATAAAGTACAACGCACGTGTAGTTGCAAAGGGGTATGTGGAGAGACAGGGAATTGATTTTGAACAACCTATGACCAACTAATGGCCTCGGGCCCATATGTTCGCAAAATGCGGGCCCATATGTTTATATGTTAACATATTATCTATAAATATTTTTTTTGTATTTTTTTTATAAAGAACGCATGGAATACATGATGCGCTCGCATCGCGCAACACGCATTGCGCATCGGATTTTGAGACAAAACGCATCGGAGCGCATCACGCAGTTTAAAACCAAGAGCCCAATAAATGGATTAAAAACATAATCTGACAGTATCGAACAACTTACGATGTGATTTGTTTGGTTTTTTAGTACGGGTTTATTGTACTCGTAATAAAGCTACAAAAAAATGTTATTAAATGGTGTAATCCGTTTTAAAAGATAATGATGTATGAAGAAATGAGAAATGTTTAAAGAAAACTTAAGTGTGGGTTTTTAATTCTCACACGAGGGAGTGGTTCTCAATTGAACCTTTCCTTGATGTTTTATTTTTATAATTATTTTTATTCAATTTCATGTTTAGGGCCCAGATGGTGGCATAAGTGCATCAAGGTATTGCTACATGGGAGGATTTGATGCAACAAGGTGATCTTGTTGACCACATATATTTCGCCAAAATTGGTGTGGGTTCTTGTTGTTTTATGAAATGATCCATTGTTTATTAGAGAAACATGATTTTTATAATTTTTTCATCTTATACATTACAAGAACATGTTCAAAATGTCGTTCTGTACCGCTATACCAAAGACATCTCTTTTTTTTCCTTTTTTTTTTTTTTTTTTTTTTTTATAAATTTGTTGCATGTTTACAGCAATTGTGCAGCTGGAAAAATGTTTGGAATACCGCTTCGTGGAACACATTCTCATGCATTTGTTAGCTCATTCATGGTTAGTGTAACCTATGACTTTTTTGTATGTAAGTTTTTACTAATTATTTTGGTTAATGGTCAATTTGTTGATCTGTAGGGACCTGATGAGATTATTGAGAAATCTCTAAAAAGTCATGATGGCTCTCAAATATGTGAGGATTTTACCAGTGTTGTGCAGACATGGTTAAGCAAACTAAAGGTGTTATTTATATACTTGGTTATATATATATTACATATTTTTAGTTTTCGTATGTATTATTTATTTTATTTTCTACATGTTTTAGAGGCTAAGTATATTGAAGGGTGTTTTTGGTGAGACTAATCAGAGTGAGCTGGCAGCTTTTGTCTCATACGCCCTAGCATTTCCCGACAACTTTCTAGCTCTTGTAGACACATATGACGTAAGTCAGAATTTCTAAATTATGTTACGAATTATAATCCGCTTTATTTGATAATTACATCCATAATCACCTGCAATATGTGGTTTGTGAAAAGTAACAATTTGGGTAGTAAGGGTTTATAGTAGTGATTTAAAAACCAGACCTGATTGGCCTGTTGGACCGGACCGGACCCGCTAAGATCACCGGTCCGATTGCACCCCTTAAACCGGCCTACTAATGAACCTCCTGGTTAGAAGCAGTTAGCGGTCGAACCAGTAACCCGTATGATATATACAAAGTTGAAAAGTCTCTAAAGTTTCTTTGTGTCACCAATGTGGGATGAAACCATCTCATCTACCAATTCTTTTGTTATTAGAGCATTCACATTAGAGTCTTTAAAAAATTTGTGAGTGAGTTTTTTATATTATAGAGATTGGTTGAAAGTGGTTGTGAGTAAAGAGATATAGAGAAACTGATGAAACCAGTAAATGTAGAGAAACACTGTTCATTAAAGTAAATTGGAGAGAGAAAAAGGTAATGATAAAGGTATAAAAACTATTATTTAATTGAATAGAAGAGAAAAGAAGTAGTGATAAAGGTAAAAAAGTATTATTATTAATTGAATAGGAGAGAGAAAAGGTAGTGTTTTTTGATAAATTGTAGAGATAAAGAAGGAGATGCTAATGTGAATGCTCTTAGCTGTCTTGTTTTTAATTAATTGTGAAACTATTCTTAAATCTGGGTCGGCTATGAAAACATTGGTTTAAAGTAACAAGTTTGGGTTTAATGTTGTACATTTTGTAACGAGTTTGGGTGTTACGGCTAACTTCTGAGAACTTTTCCGTTAAATTAAGGTGAAAGAACCAAAAAAGTTTTGACTTTTCACCCTTTGATGTTGACTATTCAAAATTTAAAGGGTATTTGGTCTTTTCACCCTAATATAGTATTTAACAGAAGTTAGCCTTAATACCTAATACTCGTTACAAAATCGAAAGCATAAAACCCAACCGTGTTACTTTAAACCCTCAATACCCAAACCTGTTACTATTTGCAAACCACATTGACCGTCTTTGTAGTCAACTCACACAATTTTGTTGTGTTTTTTTTCCAGGTCATGAGGAGTGGTGTTCCTAATTTCTGTGCGGTTGCTTTAGCACTTAATGATCTGGGGTATGATACAATTTATATATTTTATCTTTAATATTTTTTTATTTTTTATAAATTTTTTAGTTTTTATGCAGGTATAAAGCTAGGGGCATAAGATTAGACTCTGGTGATCTTGCTTATCTGTCATGTGAAACAAGGAAATTTTTTCAAACCATTGAAACTGAATTTGGAGTTTCTGGTTTTAGAAAAACTGGTATCACTGCTAGCAATGACCTTAATGAAGAAACCCTAGATGCTTTAAACAAACAGGCGAGTAATTACTAATTAGTATCATTAATAACGTAAAGTAAACATCTATATATATTTTTTAAATGTAATACAAAAATAATAAAAATTAAAATTCCAGGGTCATGAGGTTGATGCCTTTGGAATTGGGACATACTTGGTGACATGTTATGCTCAAGCTGCTTTAGGTTGTGTTTTCAAGCTTGTTGAGATAAATAACCAACCGCGTATTAAATTGTCAGAAGATGTTTCTAAGGTTTGAAATTATTTAATGTTGCTGTGTACTTTTTACCTTCAAGTACAAATTTTTTATTATTTTTTTTACAGGTTTCTATTCCGTGTAAAAAACGATCATTTAGATTATACGGGAAGGAAGGGTACCCCCTTCTAGACATAATGTCAGGTGAAAACGAACCACCACCAAAGGCGAGTTGCTTGTTATTATTATTTATTTATTTATTTTTTATTTTTTAATGTGCGATCAATAGTTTTGTGTGTTACCATTTCATTATTTTAATTATAGGTAGGTGAAAGAATATTATGCCGCCACCCATTTAACGAGTCCAAGAGAGCATTTGTGGTCCCACAGCGTGTTGAGGAGCTTATGAAGTGTTATTGGACAGGAAATACAGGTAAAAAGCTTGTACATTCTCATTTACAATTTTTTAAAAAATAAATTGATCCAATTATTTGTGTTTGTGAAGACAAAGAAATAAAAATATTGCCAACACTTGAGGAAAATAGGGAACGTTGCGCCCAACATCTAGATCAAATGCGTCCTGATCACATGCGAAAACTCAATCCGACTCCTTACAAGGTTAACTCGCCAAAACCTTTTTACCTTTCTATTCTAAATTAGAACACACACACACATATAATAAATATATATAGTTTTAGAATTCTCATAAATATCTTCGGAACTGCGAGAACTCCTATCAGCATATTGTAGCTGCTAAAATTTTGTAATTTGTAACACTATCTTTCATGCACTATGTTCTGACAACTTTGTACATAAAGTTGGTTTTGTATTAAATGCACCCCGGTTTTTCATATGATTAATTGTATTGTTATTATAAGCAGGTAAGTGTGACTGCAAAGTTGTATGATTTCATTCATTTCCTATGGTTGAATGAGGCACCTGTTGGAGAGTTACAATAGGGTTATGCAAAAAAAGGTTGGTTTTCAGGTTCCAACTTACAGCTTTTGATTTTCTTGAATAATATACTAGTTTTTATTCAGTTTTCATCGGTATGTAATTTGCTTATTATATATATATTTCTGTGTGCTTATATCATAATACTATCAATGACGTTGGCTTACTAAACCGTTTCCATTTAAAATATTTTATTCTATATTTATTATTGTTGAGCTACTTGTTCAACTTCAAGATGATAATGACTGTATAAAGTAGTTTGCACATGGTTATGTACCATGATGGATTGATGGTCGTATTCAAGATTTGGAAAAATGTGGTAAATGGCTAGATTAAAAAGAAGATGTTGGGTAAACGTAAGCAATGATTAAGAAAATATGAAGGTTAGGTTCGAGTAATCCTGAGGTTAAAGGCCATTAGTGTGTTAGGTCTTATGGTTCTTAACAAAGAACTTTTAAAATATCAATGGTGGCTAACGAAGATAAAAGTGATAATGGTAAAAGAGAAAAGTAAAAGAAAATGATTAATCTAATTTTGGAGATGCTACCAATAGGCTTCTAGCCTAGCAGTATTATGATGAAGGGGAGTAGTCACTGGTTTGAACTTGATTAGGGAAGAAGATTTATTGATTTATCTAGTTCCCGTTTGTTTATCTGATAGGTGGAGAGAGGTGATGACTAAGCCTGCCCTTGTATTTTATAGAATTATACTCGACCACGAAATTGAATCTCTATGCACAAATGTTCAGACATATTAGATGACTCGACTCCATTTTTAAGAGACCTATGCCATTTTTGCTTTCAGTCATTTAATTAAACACCTATCTACCAATGACCAGATGATCTAATTGTATGGTGTTTGTTTCTCACAAATGTGGTGATTTTTAAACTATTGCAAGTGCAAGGTTGGGTAATATTACTTAAATAAATTTTTGGTTAAAGTAACATTCAAACACCTATCTCGAATAAAACAATCTTTGGATATTCTAAATTATATTTGTTTTTAAACGGCGTTTTTCTCACTTCTGTCCCCTCACTTTCGCGGTCTGTAAGCAAGGTCGACTACTTGATCTCGATGAGAATACATGACGACACCAGATGTGCAGGAACCATGTAGAATGGATAACCTTAGCCCCTATCAAAATCGCACCCCGAGTTAAATTTAGAGTTGATCCATTACCTAGTGTCCTTCAAACTGTT
The DNA here is from genome assembly GCA_009936405.2 of Stevia rebaudiana. Lineage (NCBI taxonomy): Eukaryota > Viridiplantae > Streptophyta > Magnoliopsida > Asterales > Asteraceae > Stevia > Stevia rebaudiana. The sequence continues at coordinate 6,737,357 of WOUH02000006.1, forward strand.
TTCATATGGATTCGAACCTCTACCCTTCATATCGGTTGAAAGAATATAATTCCTCATCCAAACAACTGTATCACCGTTTTTCTTACTTTCTACCTCTAAGTAGTTAAATGAATCACATCGTAATCATTAAATAAAATAATATACCAAAAACTGTTACATTTAGTTTTCTCATCACAGATTGCTTTAAACCCACATAGATTATTATTTAGTTTTGTTGTATCTTTAATCAACTTATTCTTGCAATTTTGTTTTTCATGTTGTTAAGAGTTGTAATTATATATCATCTCTCTATGGATAACCACAAGATTTTTGAGGGGTGCGATAGATGCGTCTGTATAGTGCCAGAATTTGTTTTAGCCGAAATTTTGAATCTTATATACATTATATATAAAGTTATTGTTATAATAAAAACATATATAATTTACAATCAAATTATTTTATATTTATTTAACCCGTTTAATCGAAGAACTTTTAGAGCTTTAACCTGATTACAAATTACATACTAGTCTATGAACATATAAGCTGATTAAATATTAATCCAGTAACGTTGAAGCTATGAAAAATACTTTATATATACGGGCCAATATTTAATAAGACCATTTGAAATCTCGAAGACGACCTTGGTTATTCGTATATACTAATCAAATATATATATATATATATATATATATAGGATACACTAACAGTAATGATTATAAAAATAACAAATCGTATCTCCTAGCAACAATCTTAGAAAATAATTTGCACAATATAATTTTAGGTCTTAAAATGATTTTCACTTCTAACGAATTTTGATGCCCGTCTTCCAGGCTTGGCCCCTAGGTGACGTCACTAATCGGATTTACTCAATAGCAATGATTAAACAGAGATATACAAGTGCATCGGACTAAAAACTTCATTTCATTACTCTTAAACAAGCCAAGTTTTAAATTTTATCTATTACATATCAAAGGATAATACTATCTAAGCCAGTCTTCAAACTCCATTTTCAGCCCTCCAGATGCCTTCATGATCATCAACCGAGCATGCCTTTGTTTGTTGATCTAAAATGTACGTTTCTGTTCTCCTTTTGACTTTTTGAAGCCAAACATCCACAAGCTTGATATCCAGTTCAATGGAGATGAACATCAAGTAGCATTGCGGGTCTTATTAGACTTTAGAAAAGGGAATTAGGTGTGGTTACACTTGAGAGACCACCTGTCATGTTACATAATGGGTATATGTTTTTACTCAAAAAGGAAAATGTAAGAAGTTATGAGTTTGTTCATACTTAATACCGTTTTCTAGCTTTCGTGCCAATACCGATTTTTCTATTGCTAAAACTGTTGTGTTTGCTGCTTATGATGTGTAGATTGGTTATTGGATTATGAATTAAAGTATACACCACGAAGCAAGTCGACCGGTTTGAAGTATATACCTGCATACTAACTTCGAGGTAAATTATTGTTATTATCTTAAATATAAAGGCCGCAATCCCTGTTTAATCATAATTGTTACTTATTACTGAATAAAATAAAATGTTGTATGCAAAATCACATTGGGAACTCCTAATTAATATTTAAAAGGATGAATTTAGAAAAAAACGTTTTGTATCAACTAGACCCAAACCAGCGCACTCTTGTTGGGTAAGATTGAAATAAGGATGGTTACAATATTTCGTTACATTTTTATGAAATCGGATCCATATGTATGGCAACATGGGCAGAGTTTGTAGTTCTTCTCCAACTTTCAAATATATTCTATAGAAAACAGGTTGGATTTTTTTATTTTTGTTATAATAGTTATAATAGCAGACATTTATGATGACTTTACAGTTTCCTCATGTATCTATATATAATGTATCATATGTATGAAATAAGATATTGAATTACAATTCTCTCTGTTCTATCACACGTTATCAGCACATCGCTCTTCAAAATCTGTCCAACCATCTCTAATCACTGTTGATTCTTAGACTCGAAGCACATGAAATCAGAGAGTGGTTAACATACAAAGGGTTATTTCCGTGAGAAGCGTAAGGTGTAATATGGAGCGTAGATCGGCTTGATTCGACGGTATGGATTTAAGAGATGGCAGAAGCGTAAATAAAAAAGAAAAAAAAGGTTAATCGTGTACGTTGATCTTGCTCAAAGGGTAAAAACGTAATTGTCTAGTAACAAAATTAAGAAACCGCTCGATCGAGGATGTGAAACTGTGAAACGTATT